>JANHGN010002852.1:0-29516 GCA_024605025.1 Megaceryle maxima | reverse complement strand
ATATATACACACACATATATATAAAAAAAAATATCCTCTTGTTTACAACAGTTCCAGAAAACCTCAAAGTAGTTCCCTTCAGATGGAGGGAGAAATGGATTCCAAGCAACCCATCTGTTTAAACTGTGCTCTTTACATAGAGTTTTACTGGAGAGCTCTAGTATGCCTGACTTGCAGATTTGCCAAATAGCAACAGTGGAGGATAAAGGTCAACTCATCAAAGTTCTTGGTTCCAAATGAGGAATATACTGTAGGTTTAGAAAATAATCTTAGTAAAGGAAAAAGGATTTTAGAGCTAACGAGGCACAGAGCTCTCTCTGTCATTTTTATGAACTCCACATAAGCAACACATTTCTTCTTGAAACATCTGTCACCTGGGGTTGCCATGTAAAGTGAGAGTTATAGTTGTGATATTCCTGTGTTTGTAGTTCAGAAGACTCTACTAATATGCAAAAAGCCTTACAGCTTTCAATTGCTGGCAACTACTGTTTAACAAATAATTAAATCTGTGATAATGGATGGAAATGGATGGGATTATGTAACTGTAGATGTTTTAGAAAAATAATTGTGAATGAATTATGATTTAAGAGTGTTTCATGTGAAGATGTTTGAGCCATTTCTATCTATCATGCATTCCTGTCTCAAGGCAGAAAATTTTGAAGATAAAAAAAATAAAATAATCCAAATAACATATTGCAGTGTCTTTCTCCATATTTGTTCTGATTCCTTCTGTACGTAAAGTAGATGTTGTGATCATGGTTGCAATGTCTGGGTCTATGAATTTGGAAGAACCTTTTTAACTTGTGCTTTTTTTGATACCTCCTAGGCTGCCTAGAAATGTTAATTCAGCATCATAAATAATGCTGACACTCCTAAATACTCATCTTGTTTACTTCTGAAAAGCTTTATGACATTTTCCCTTTCTACTTTTGATTAATAGCCTATTAGTATTATCCTACTGTAGCTAATTAATGGGCAGCTGACAGTTACAAATAGGTATTTGTCCTGACACAAAGTGCAGTCTACCTTCAAAGTTTCTGCCAGAAGCTTTCTTCTGGAAGTCATGTGAGAAGTACAAGCTTATTTTGAATATAACATGTTATGCTTCCACATTCCTGATGGTCTATGTCCAATTGTAGGTGCAGAAGGTCACAATATGTTTAATATATTCTACTTGAAAGATTCTTAGTCTTTTAAAAGACTTTGAATCGTCTCCATTTCTTGCAGCTGGTTTCCGTCCTTCACAAAAAGGAGGGAGGGTGAGGTAGAGAAAAAAGAAACCTGCAAGACAGAAAAATACCTCATGTTTATCCCAGCTTAAAATAAATAATATTAAAAAAAAAAAAATTTACACTCTTTGAGTTTGACTGGAAACTTCAAAGACTCTTCCACCAGATTGTCAGGAGAATACCGCTGTTCTAACTTGAGCAACAAGCAGATGTCCTAAGGCCAGGCTGTGCTGTTTCCTGCACACCCAAAACATCATGTACCACTTTGCCCTGGGGGCAGCTGTGCAGTGATAGTGGTGTGCTTTTCTAGGCTCTGCTCCTATTCCCTCCAAATTTAGCTCAAGGCTTTTGCTGCTGCTACTTCTCTTCTCCTGGGATACTCAGTAAGGCAGGAGTCTTCCTGAAGAGTAGGTAAGCAGGTCATCTGTGAGGGAGACTTCATGGCAAAGGCAGGATAGGGCTCCAAGTGCCTGCTTTTTCATTCTTCTGTCAGTTGAGGTAGCTGCAGTGATGGTATTTGTCATATGGAGCTGAAGTTCAGGGTAGATGCTCCACTGAAGGCATAAAACTGTAACAGCATCCCATTTTACATGATTGAAAATTTAAATTCGAAATCTGCATTGGCATTCATTTAGGTTGCAGAGTAAAATACTTGAATGGCAAGGATATGGATTCTTGTAGAGTGCATCCATATTGGGCGCATGTCGTGCAAAGTGATATTTATTGGGGTTTACATATAAAGGGCACTTTTTAAGGGTATGACCTCATACTCTGGAATTTTTTTCCCTCACAGAAGTTCCAGAATAGGTGAGGAAGAGTCTGGGGCAGCATGGATGGGTAATGATGAACCAAGCATTTCTTAGGTTTGATCTTACTGTAATTTTCATTCTAAATAACAAGTACTAGTAGTTTTTGCATACAATGTATGTCACAGTCTGGCCTCTAACCTTTTTTAATCATATCCAGAATGCATTGATTCTGTCATTGCCTCTGAAAATAAGGCGAAATTTAAATTTTGATTGTTACACTGATTACAGTCCACACTGAACAATATGTTGTATTTTCTACTTTGAGTCTCACCCCATAACATGTATTGCACCCCCTTATATTTCCTTCAGTTCAGTGCAGTATTTCACTTGAATTAGGATAAAAGTAAGTAGAATGTCCTTATGAAAGTTAAGCTTGGCCGAGCCAAACAAACAACAAACTCTCCTTTCCACTGCCTCATGCCAAGAAAATGTTGGTTCCTGGCATTGAAAGGATTAATGTTACATGAGGTGGATTTTACTTGTGCGATATTTGTGCTGCTTATTTGCTTTCCTCCTGAACAAGTCCAAGCCCATTGCCTAATCTTTAATTCTGACAGATGTTTTATGTACTAATACTTTAATTAACTGAGAATGAAAAACTGCTTGCAGTAGAATTATACAATATAGAAGACTGGGCAGCCTACACGTCTTAATGTATTTAATGTGTGCGGTGTGTCTTTGTGTGCTTACACACGTATGCAAGCATCAAACCCATGTGACTGCTCAAGGGTTTTTGGGGGGGGTTGTTTGTTTGAAATAAGTGTGAATAACTTCACTTTGCAGTGAATTAAGGTTTAGGAGCACAGGGGAAAAAGCGTTCTTAACAGGGTGGGATGGCAAGAGGACTGGTTTCAGGTGAGGTGACTGGGAGAGGAGGTGCAGCGTTGGGATGCTGGTTGTACCAGAGCTGTGTTTCCTAGGTTGGGTCCCTGGTACCCTCCTGTATGAGGCCAGCTGTACTCCTTTGTTCAGATGGACTAAGGTGAAGCTGACACGTCCCTATAAGGTTGAAGTCCCTTAAGTGATATTTCACAAATGCAGGACACTTCCCAATAAATGAAAAGCCCTTTCAGAGGTCAGCTGACCTCATTACTTTAAATGTGCTTAGTATCCTTAAACTGAGCACAGACCTCATGTTCTTCAAAAAGAGAGGTAAACTTGAAATAGGGAAGCTCAGCTGCCTCCCAGCATGGCTGAGCATGTTATGGGAGTGCTGGTGGGGAGGAGGGATGAAATGCCTCATTGAGGAGACTTCAGTGGATGGACTAGTTGCCTCTGAAAGAAGAAGGAAAAATATCAAACAGAACAAAAACCTGATACTGTACGTAAGGCACTGTGTCAGAATGACTGAATTGATTTTAAGGGAAGAAGGGGACATTAACAAAGGATAATTGAAAAGCAAAGAAAAAGATACTTAACTCTTTTTCCCTGGCCCACACCAGTATTGCCTAAACCTAGAAAAGATTTCACTACTTCTGTTAGATGTACTAGATGGTTACAGGGTGATTTTGATGAAGAGAAAGTTTATGGAGATTTTATCCATGTTTTATTTTTAACAATTCAAGAAAAGAGCTTTCTTCCAAAAAGTTCTACTAATAAACCAAAATCTGGAAAAAGTCTACATCTTCATGGGATATGAGTGTTCATGGGATTTAAGTGGTGGGTTGTACAGCCCAGCGTCCTCTTTAGGCAGGAACCTCTGGGAGCTTCCCAGCTCTCACCAGAGAAGTGATCTCTGGCAGTGTTGGCAAGCCTTTGCTGCGTTACCTCTGTGCTTGTCATGTTATTTTGCTCTCAGTTGATCACCATGATTTCTTGGCTCCTTGGGACAGCTGTAAAATAACACTTTCTATAAATTCTTAAAGACTGCCTGAATTATAGTTGGTTATGTTTTCCATGCTTTAATTTTTTGGTTTTTTTATTTTTATTTATGTAGTGTCAGTGTGTGTGTGCATGTCCCCTTTTTTCCCCTTCCACACCTCTGTTGAAGAGATCAGTCCTTGCTTTGCCAGTAAGTTTTCATTTTAGTTTCTCTTACACATCTGTAGCTGCATACAGGAAAATCATAGACAGGGAACATCATAAGCTGTCTGCATCAGACAAGGGATACAGCTTCAATCTACTATACAAGTACAAAAATCCCTAGTATTTTGTATTTTATAAACCAGTGTCTCTGGTAGTGTGTGGACACTCACAACAGAATTGGAAACTTAAAAAGCTATTTATGTCCTAGGTAAAAGGAACTTACTTAGTGTTATTGCTATATTAGAGGGGCCCAGAGGCTCACCTCATATCTCAGGGAAGAAAAACAAACAAACATCCCCAAAAAACAGCTTAAGTGTTTGGCTTTAACAAGGCAGACAGGAAAAAAAAAATATACTTTGATAGTGAAAGAGGGATGAAGCAGAGCTAGGTAGTGTTGTATGTATGGAGGACATAATTGTATGCCATACTTTCTCTTACTGCTTTTCTTCTGGTCCAGAGGTGTCTATGAGCTGCACTCCTGCTGTGGGTGGGTGCTTTCTTTCCAGTGATGCTGCAGATTCTACCATAGGCAGAATTTCTGTGGAAAACCTTGTTTTCAGCATTGTGTTGATTAGAATATTTCCTTGAAGAACTTGACATTGCGGAATGAAGAGTGGAGAGAGAGCAGTCAACATCTTGTCCACACACAGGTATCCTACATTGCTAATGATAAACAGATTTGTTGTGAATGATCAATGTGAAATGGCTATACTATAGACAGGGCTCTTGAAAGGATTCCATATGCCTCACATTTGGCAAATGGAAAATTACATCTTAACTGAGTGTCAAAGCCAGGTTTCTTATGTCAAAAGTCACAATGCATTTTTTAAGATTGATTCACAAATCAGGAGATCTTCAGTCCTGTGTTTTTTCTGTCCACTGGAAGGGAAACAGATGTGAAGCATTTTAAACTTTCAAAGTAGCATACCTAGGAGGGATTTTTCAGGACAGATGTCCATTATACCCTTTGCCAGGATCATAAGAATCTGCTTACTTTATATTTGTGTATGTGTAAGCAAGTACATACACATAAATTCTGCTTATATTGGAGTATTTTGAATTAGAGTCAGTAATTCTCTAGGCAAAAAAAAAAAAAAAAATTAAAATCCATTAATAATTATCTTCCAAATAACTCTATCAGAGGCTTTTCTAGAGTTGTGCCTCTGATGTCTCTTTCCTTGAGTAGGTGTCTTGCTCTGATTATTATTATTCAGTTATACATGTTTCAAAATGTTTTTTCTCTCAAGACTATGATGACCTAGGTTATTTCCAGGAATTCTATCAGAGTCTGTCTCCTGAACCATCAAAGAGAGAAACGGCTGCAACTTGCATACTGAAAATTTTGGCTAAGGTTTCAGCTGTCAAGATGAAGTTATCTTGTGCTGACATTGCAGTTAGAGACTAAGTAGGGCTAGTTGTGTATGTATGTAAATGAGTATCCTTAAGGGGTGGGCAGGAGGTGGCTGTGCAGTGGGTTCTTCAGCCCATGGTGGCTTACAGAACACTACCAAGGTTGCCCTGTTTTGGTGAGCACTGTGCTGTGACACGTTGATATCAGCCCATGTGATATTCCTGGAGCAATTTCACTGCCTCATATTAATTCCTTCTGGAGTTTTCCCAGTTTGGTGGCAGCACACAAGCTATTGCAATCCATTATTTTCTCATGAGAGGAAGAGGTTTTTGATACACAGCATTCTCCTTTACTTCTTTGATTTTTACTTTTTTTCCTTCACCTTTCACAGATTGAAATTTGCTTGAGTGGAAACAGGCGAAGGAACACGTCACAAAGCTGGACACAAGTTTGACTGGGAAGCTTATGCCTGTGTTTCCCCTATCTCTTTGACGCCTGACAAATGTCACAGATTTCAGTGTCCCAGATAGCATGATAGATACTCTGATTTAGCTCTGGTATAAGAAAAGACCTAGGGGAACTGTGAGCTGTATCCCTTTTTTGGGTCCTGAATTATTGCCAACTATAATATCTCTCCACTGCATGCACTGTCTTCCCAGAATGACCCTGTGGGAATAAATCGTAACTCCACAGCAATGAGCAGAAAGGATTTTTGTGCTTAGTGGGGAGGGCTGTCATAAACAGCTTGCTTGACAGTCCAGCATTTTCCTGAATTGAAAATGTTTCTAGAGACTTGTCTTACCAAATATCATGGGAATTGGCTCATGAATTTTAGGCTAGATACATCTGCATGAAGTTGTATACGCAGAGATCTTGGCCTGGAAGTTCTGTGCTCTGTGCCTATGTTCTTGATGCACATCTGCTGTGTTGTGTAAAAGAAGTATTTAATGAAATGTACGTGAAATGGGGGGAGTGAATATCGTGTACAAACAGGCAAGTTTTTGATCAGCCAACATGCAACTCTTCTGTAATCCTTAAGCGGATTTATTTGTTTTTCCTTGTTCCTTCAGATTTTCAAAGGAACACCATGAGGTTTATTCCTGGAAGAGCTGCATTTAAACAGCAATAAAATGCACTATTGTTTTCTTCAGCAGTCAGACTACATAGTTACTGAATATAGTAGTGAGAAAAATCCAATTCATAGAATCAGAATTATTTAGGTTGGAAAAGACCTCTAAGAGCATCAAGTCCAACCATTCTACAATTCTATATAGTAATAACAATTAAAAGCCAAGTGCAGTAAAGGCACACTGTTTTAGTACAGGTATATAGACATGATAATCAGATTCGTTTTCCTTTAGTAGTTGCCTTGGCTAAGTAACACCAATACTTGTTTTTCCTTGACTCTCATGCACTAACCACTGACCATGATGACAGTTCTTGCCTTCTAACCTGTAGTGCTGCAAAGGAACTTGTGGTTTTGGTTGTCATACATTTTGGAAGAAAAATCTTCCTCTTCTTATGAATATAGGGATTTCACACCAGGTAAATTTTAAGTTAGCATTAACAAATGTTCACGTAAGAAATTTCATGGGTATGAATTTAAGCTTTGAAGTGGAAGGGCAACTCTGAGTGTTGATTACAGAAGGAAATATGTGGTCTCGTATGACTGACACAACAAAAGAGACGAGTTGCACCACTGAATTTTCTTAATCGTAACAGACAAGTGGTCTCCAAAAACTGGTATATAGGTAGCTTGATTAGTTAAATACTGAACATATTTTAGGAAATAATGCTATGTTTCTTGACTAATTTGAAAATTGAGAGGGAGAATGCTGTAAAAGGGCATTTGCATGGATGGGTCATCCTACTTTTCTTATCAAAGGAGTGTGTTCACCACTGCAGAACATTGCAGGCTAGACGGTGGTTTTGTGATTCTCATTCTCTAAACTACAAGAATTTGACCTTTTAAAAGGGTCTTTTATATTCTAGTAGAAAAAAACAACAGAAAGTATGTTGTGCAATGCATTGTCAAAACTTGTTACAAAGCAGACTTTCCTCACTGATTATTTTTAACCAGTGCTTTTTAATAATTTTTTTTCAGTGTTCTTTTTCCTAAGGCCACTAGAATATACTCGTGATAGTGCTCCTACTATTTGTTTGTGCTGTTGGCTTCACAGGTAAGCCTGAGCAGGGAGGCTTGTGCCTATGCAAGGCTGCAAGGCACACGAAAGGGTACTTACGGGCTCTGCTCAGTGACATTCCACTTCCTATTAAATCCAAAATCCAGACACAGACCTTCCAAAGCATTGCTGTAGGTAGCTTTTGAACATTAGTTTTATCTTCTTATTATGATGCATCTTTAAGATTTCCAGCTGAGGCCTTTGGAGGGAGGCATGTATTGATTTGTTTGCTGAAATCTCCTAATGTAGATAAAAGCTAATTTAATAGACAACTCTCATGCTGCTTCTCCTAGGTTGGAAAGACAGACTTGGTAGTGAATTATTTGATTTATTTTTCTGAAGGGACCCTGATTACATGATGTAGCAATGACTGAGTACTAATGAGCTTCTTATCAGAGAGAACAGCACTGCAAAGGTCAAGTTTTATGGATAAAAGGTTTAAGAAGAGGTCTGTCTGCATATACATGTGAACTCAGACCTGCCATCCTAAAACTGTGGTGAGGTAGATGAAGAGTCCCACAGAAAGCAGGGTCAGGTACCATTCTACCCCTACTCTGGTCAGCTCCAGGCTGGTAGAGTTTTCCTTCCCCCGCTCTCAGAGATGGCCCTCCTTCAGTGATGGGTTTTGCAGCATTAGCTACATGGGCTTACCCTGAACTCCGGGATATTGCAATGAATGTTGAAACATTTAGACGCTAGGGATATTACTCAGATGCCTGTGCCAGATACGTGAAAAGAAAGTAAGAACAAAAAGTAAACCCTCCAGAACCAGGGGAGGGCCTGCATGCATATTTAATTGAACAAGAATCAGGCATTTTGAAGTCTTTCTGAGAAAAACAAGCCTAAGCCTTAAGCTAAAATGCTCTAAGGCCATTTTGAAAGCTATTCCCTCCCCTCCAGCTGATATAACAACAGGAACCAGTTTCCACCCCCATCTCTCTTTTATCTGTTTCCCTTTAGTAAAGTCTGAAGAAAGTATTTCCGCTCTCTCGCCCTCCTTAAACCAGGAGGCTGCCTGATATCCCCTCCATCCACTGGAAATGGAATGAAAATTGCCATGAGATGACTTGTTCCATTAAAGATGTGCATGGCTCCTTATCCCCAGGACAAAGGGTGACGAAAGGTGACAGCTCTCTAAACGCCTGTGACTGCCTCAGAAATCCTGTTCTGAAAGATATAAATGTTGTGGGAGAGAAGCATGAGGTTTTTAAGCACACATCTTTGAAAATATGAGAGCTTAAAAAGAATTGGGTCACATCTGACTGCTACCATCTGGCCTACTTCACTCCAAGATTACCCAGGAATGTATTTCACATGTGCCTTTGGAACAAGATTGTAAGCTGCCAAAAAGAAAATATTTTACAGCTGAGCATTGCGTTTTACTCTGAGCAGTTCAAATGCAACAACCCAAGGAGGAGGATTCCACTGGAGGGTATCACACAGGCTTTTTGGGCTCAGCCCCTTTGTTTTGTCTGCGCAGTTTTGTAAGACAGGACTTCTCATTGCTTACTGGATCAGGTTTAAAGGCCTTTGGTTCAGACAGCAGCTTCCCAATGGAGAGCAAGTGGTCTTTTAAACCGGAGTCCTGGGTGGGCAGCTGACCTTGGGTTAAACTGGAGTCCTGGCTTAAGCAGGGTGGCTGACCTTGTGCAAATGGTGCCTCGGGAGCTCTGGTGAGGAGAACTGCAGCTGGGTGGAGAGACCTTTGATGGAGGCAGGAGACATCAAAGTGCTGCTCCCAGCTCAACAGGGGAAGCTTTCATCACAGGGTTTCACCCTTGTGCCTTAGTTTCCCCTGTATGTAGAATGAGGGAATCTCACTTCTGTAAAACTGAGGTGTGCTGCCCTGCCAGAAATATATATATAAAGGTAAATATTATTTAATAATATATTTTTAGAACATATAAAAAGAGGTTTTGTGGTGATTATGGTATTTACTTGCAAAGATGCGTGAATTTCTTCACAACAAACTGGCATGTGGGCCAGTTTCAGAGTGTGGAATTTACATGCTGAAAGAGCAGTGTGCTTATTGTATTTGGGCTGAAGTAGGTTAAATCCACGCAGCATGAGAAGCCCTTTTCAGTAAAATGAGAAATGTGAGAGACAGCAGCACTTCCCTTTGACTCCATCTGGGCATCCTGTAAGAGGAAAGGAAGCTTTTTGCAAATTACTCTAACCAGGATAGAGTTAAATCCTCTGTCTCTGTCTCAAGCAAGAAGGTTTGCAGAGAGCTGAGCCAGCTGTGGAGGTTTCATTTCTTGGAGTATGCTGGAGATGGTAGGATGCTGAGGCTAATGAAAGATATAGGCCCTCTGGGCAATGCTGGGATAATCCTGAGAAGGAGGTCAGAGTGCATCCTTCCATTTTTCCTTGTTTTAATTTTAAAAACTGAGATTAGCCACAGATCAAGTTCAATTTGGCCTTTATTATTATCTCAGGGTTTGAGTGAGAGAAGTTCTGCTTTTTAGGACTTAAAAAGTGGGGCACTTTCATTTACCTGCAGTATATGAGCTGTGTCACATGGAGTGTGGCATAAAAACATGTAAATATGCCACACTTTTGCTAGCTGGAGCCACTCATCCCAAGTTTTGGGCAGGTGGGAAGGCATGTAGTGGGACCAGCTTGATGCTTCAGAAGAGTGGTCATGAGCAAGTCTTCCCAAGACCACTAGCCTACAGAGGCATCTCCACACCCTGCTTGCTAATGTGCAGCTGGAATTGGACCAAACTCTTCCATCATGGTAACAATGGTTACAAACAGGCATCATCTCAGCAGGGTGGACCCTCTTTCACCTTTCAAGATAAGACTTTTGGGTCAGAGCAGATGACTTTTGGTCACAATATGAGGAAAGTAGTTCAGGTTGATTTTGTTCATACAGTAGTTCAAAGGGGTGACAAAGGGTTCAAATTGCTAGACCTTTGTGTTTCATCCCTCTAAACTTGATAGGTTTTAACCCAAAAAAATAAAAGAAAAAACAGTTTCATGAATCATGCTAATTTCTTCCACTGCAAGGATATATTTGCCATATTTGGAAACATTTACTAAGCAGCTATGAAATCCTGTTTGTCCTCTAAAATGGAAGAATTTGATAACTTTTATGCTGCAGTCTGCACTTGCAACTAACAGGCTCCAAATACTAACAGTGAGAGAGTTGGTAACAGTGAAAGTGATGTTTCCTGCCTTTGCTGCAGTCTGAAAGCACTGAAAAGGATGATGAAGAATTGGAAAAATAATTCATAATAATTCATTGAATTATTTCTTTATCCGCTCTATCCATTTCTACTAGCCTAAAGATAGGCTGTGTTTTTTGTAATAAATGTCAATTAATCTCAGTTTTCTCTCAAACACACCCAAGGAAGAACACAGAACTGAGAGGCAAATCGACTTTACCTCAGGCTGTGTTTTCCTGGGAATACCAGTGCTCCAACCTGACAGTCTGTGTGAGCCAGTTATTCATAACCACATGTAGCCCTCACCAAGAGAAGGGACTGAGGCTTCTGTAGTCTGGGTTTCATTTTCTGGGAAATACTGTTTTACAAAACACCTGTTCTTGGATGTGTTGAAGGTTTAAGAAATGTAAGAAAAAATTGACACCTCAACTTTCCCTTTCTCAGTCTCAGAGAAGAACATCAACAGCACAGGAACATCATTTTAGCTAGGGAAATGCTTTCCCTAGCTTAATACTAGGAAATGCTTAATCTCTGAGCTATCAGTGAACTTCTTCCTGTCCCCACATTTTCTCACCCTAAAATCTCCTTTGGAACATCAGTAAAGGCATTTAAGGGAGAAAAAAACATTTGTGTGTCACCTCTGTTCATGTCTAACACCATTTTCAGAGCCCACAAGCAGAGTTTTCACCTCATATCTCTTCAGGGAGCTGTGGACCATAGAAAGATTTCAGCTCATGTTTTCTGGGGTCAGTAGGTGCTTTTCATCAGAAATACAGAAGATGTTCTTGTCCCTGAGTGATGTGTTCATTTCAGCAGGGAATTCAGATTTTTTTCTTGGTGGGGAAAAAAGGTAAATCCTATAAAACGAAGTTTAAAATAATTTAAATACTTTTTTTTTTCCTCACCCTACCCCTTTCTTGGGTATTTCTAGAGTAGCTTGAGCATATTTTTGCCACATTTTCTCCTTCCATTTGCATAAATCACATTATGTGTAATATGTGTAACAGCCTATACTCACCTAAAAGCACAGGGCTTCATTAATGGCAGACCCTTGTCAGCTTCACGAAGAATGTAATCAGTTTAGGCTCTTTATTCCAATCTTCCCCTCTGTATTTTTTTATATGCCTTCCTTACCCCCTCCCAGAGAAGGTGTGTTATACTGCCAGTACAACTGAAGAATGAATTTTTGGTGAATAATTTCTTAAAGATAGGAGTATGCCTTTTGAATTCAAACCTGCTTAGCACTAGGTGGCACTCTGCTATAATCTAAATTAGTTTGCCTTAGTTTTGAAGTTTGTAAACATTTTATCAATGAGAACAACAAAAGGAGATTAGATTCATCAGCAAGTTTCTAGGATAGGCGCCCATACTGTGATACGAGAGGAACTTTAACTAGATTGTAAAGCTGGCTGAGCCTCTCTAATGCCCACTGGATGAGAGCAGGGAGGAAATGATATCCATGTGCTTATTTTAATAGCGCTGTTTGTTGTACTTACTGCTCAGAAACCAGTACAGTGTTTTGTGGGGTAAATAATGTGGTGCCCTTTGGGGAAGTGTCTAAATAAGTCTAAAATAATTCAAGGCCACACCACTATAGAATAGGATGGGGATTGAGGGTCACCTACTTAAAGAGTAGCCATTTTGCTTCATTTGTTCTTAGTACATTTTTCATCATGGAGGATAAAGGAGGGGAAGCTGCACTATTTATAATTTTTGTGGGTTTACATTGCCATGGTTGTTTGGGGTTTTTTGTTGTTTTTTTTTGTTTGGTTGGGGGTTTTTTGTTTGTTTGTTTTGGGGTATTTTATTTTATTATTTTTATTTTATTTTAATAGACTGAATGTATGGGGTGTGTGAAGATTTTGTAGAGAGGTAGATTTCTGGGACAAATACTGCCTGGGTGGGTGCAGGACCAACTATCAGTTCAAGGGAGGGATAGGATCCTGGTAGTGGTTAACGATGTGGGCATGTTTGCAGAGTGAATCATTAGAGGAGGAAGTGGAACGGATAGATGTAGGGCTTGAGCACTGGAACTCAGTTTCTATAAAGAATAACCTGGAAACTTTGGAGTGAGGCATGGTGATCCAGCCAAGTTCTAATTCCAGGAAAAGCTGTAGACCAGGAAAGCTGCTCAAGTTCCCTTCTAGTGACGTCAACAGCGTGACAAGTGGAAGATGACTGTCTCATGCACCACACACATGAGAATGAGTCTTGTGGGGCTAACTATGGGCAATAAGACAATTTCCAGGAATATGACTGGGTGAAAGTCCCCTGCAACCAAGTATTCCAGGGATTGAATCAGGTGTCATAATTTCAGCTAAGAGAAGTTATATTAAAAAGTAATACGGCCCCACAAAAGCACATCTGTGGATCTAAACACTTGGTGCTGAACTAGCACTCATGCTTTACACATTCGAGTGCATACATACACTTTGAGCTATCTCTAGCCTGGCCCCACCGAGTGCCCTCTACTAGCTGGAGGATGTTAGGTGCCCTCTTGAGGCTCATTTTCTAAGCATGTTTCACAGGAAGGAAACCTGATTAGCAACCTTTGAGACTGCTTAGGGATGTGAACCCAAGCATGCTCAGATGATGACAATCAGATTTGTTTTAAAAGTTCTCTCCTGATCCAGGTCAAATAAATAAATACATTTTAAAAACCTAGAGTCAGTGAGACTGTGCCCTAGGGCAGCCAGCATCTTGAAATGGCGCCCTTCTGCTTCCTTTGGAGGTTCTCTGTAGATCCTACACCATCCCACCTCATGCAGCTGAGTTGCATGCCATAGACTATCAGCCAGTATCACTGATCAGCCCTGGGCATAGTATAGCACAAATTCTGCCTGTGCTTTCTGCATATGTTAAAACCCTTTTTGCTCATGGATAGGACAGAACTTGTATCTGTGCTGTTCATCAGGAAAAAATTAGATTGCTTTAGAAAAGCTCAGCTGTTGAGAAAAATATGTGACTTGAAAAATTGTGTGTCAAACACTGATCTTAAGTCAATGTTATTTCTGGGCAGCCTCAGAGGAAGGGTGACCTATTGCTCAGGACTGAAACCCAGCCCTGGGCTTACTGCTTTGATGTTTGAAGTCTGATACCACGGACTTCCTATGTGACCGTGAACAATGAACCTGGATTCAGTCCAAGGCTCATCTACTTTAGCCTAACTCATCCCCTAATGCTCAGGGTTTGGGACCTGAGTCTCTGCAGCCAGTACATGAGAGTTAGGATGTAAGATGGGTAAATGAAGCATCTCTGCTGCTGACCACAGAAGAGGAAGAGTTGCTGGTTAAGCTGAAGCATGTGGGGAAATTTCTTGTGTTTGGCAGAACTTAAAAGCATCTCTGAAGCTGATGGAGGTACCTGACTGCTTAGGAGCCAGAGACTGTGGCCCTTACAGTGGGGAGGGTGCTGAAGGCATTTTCTGAGAAAGCTGACCAGAACTCACCATTGTTCCTCGAAAATAGAGCTGGCAGAGGAGGAGAAATGCACCAGTTTGTATGAACTAATTTAGGTGTTAGGTATCTTCACCAGATATCTTGAGGACCCTGGGCCAGCTTTCTTCCTTAACATGTGAAGTTACATGTCCAGATTCACCGCTCAGCAGTAAAGAGCTCCAGGGCACCTGCAGCACCTGGCTGAGGGATTTGCAGGGTTTCTACCTCCTGTATGAATTAATGCTGGCAGGAAGATGGAGGGAAAAGGCAGAGAGCCTGGCCCAGCCCAGCGTTTGGTGCACTTGCTCAGGAGGAAGGGCTTCAGATGCCTCTAAATGCCAGACTTATCCAAAACACAGCAAATGTGTTTCAGATAAAGTGGGGCTGTTTATGTTTCTTGCTGGTAAATGTTGACTTTGTAGTGCTAGTCCACAATCCTTGTGGTTTGGGTCCTGTCCCTGACATTAAAGGCTCCCTCCCAAAGCAGTTTTTCCTGTGCTCCATGTAGAACCATTTCTTACCAACCCAAGTGACTTGTGCCATTCTCTCTGGCTATCTGGGCATATAATTTGTTTACTGGTTGTCCTCCAATTGTCAGTTTACTGGGTTGTTTTCTTTTTCCCTGGATTTTAGCCCAGGGTTTGTTTTGTGCTGTAAGACAGAGTTTATGGTTTTCAATGTCTTTAATATTTGCTTCCCTTCAAATACTTGCTAATAATTTACTTAAAATCCTGTTCCAAAGCAGATCTTTGATTGTTATAATAGGAAAAAGGGGGCATGTTTTGTAGTTTTATTCTTTTATAAGGGGAAAGAAAACTCAAAACTTCAGCATTTATCAGGAGGGATGAATGCACAGAAAGATAAAGCCAAATGAGAGTAAATAGTTATCTGTACACACTTGTGTAAAGGCTAACTTTTTCTCTTCACTCTTTCTGTGAACTATTGCTTCCCTCCCTGTAAAGATTACATTACAAAAATTTCCATATAAATTCACAGTCTTCTAAGGTGGTTTGTGGTGAAATGTGCCCAGTTTAACTGTTCTTTGTGATGGAATAGAACTGCAATTGGTAATTTCAAATCAGTCCAATATGTGGTGGAGTACTGGTAAAACACACTGAGGCAGTCTGTCTTCTAGTGTATATTTCTGCTGGCAGAGGCCCTGGATCTCCCTAGCCAAGCATTTGGTGCTGGGATATAATCTAGATTCCCAGCAAATTCTCAGTTAAGTGCAAGATGTTTCTCAAGCATGGAGCCAGAGATCAAACTGAAATAAAGCTCACTCTCAGAAATATCTTGAAAACTGTTTGAGTAACCTAGTGTATACAAATATTTTAGGTCAACTATCATATTCTCTCAAGACTTGTGGGCGTTTTTGTATGGGTGCCAGCAGCACTGCATCTCTAAAGAATGGAACCAATGTAGATTTTGTACTTCCACTACTGTGTCAGTGAATCCACCCACAGCTTGATAATGTCAGTACAATGTGATGGAAAATTTTAATTATTTTTTGGCTTTTGTATTGTTTTAGTTGTTTTTTTGCATCAGCACTGCAAGAAAAAGGAGAAGGTAGTATCCAGGGATGTGAACCAGAAGAGAAATCATCCAACAGTTTGAAGACAAACTTGCCTGGTATCAATTTGCAAAGTGGTGCTGGAAGCTAGTCTTTCATTCTTTTTTTTTTTTTTTTTTTTTTTTTTTTTTCACCTTTTAGAGCCTTATTTTAAATTAGAGTATAAACAATCCTCAACAATTTTTTCTTTTGCCTTCCTGAAGGTCTATAGACTCACGTCTCTGAAGAGGACACACCCATTCACATGACTTCCTAGAGCCACAGACACATTGAAATATTCTGTTGACAGGAGCAAATATGACTTAGGATGTATTACACTGAGAGATGAGCCTAGATCAACAGACTGTACTTCTAACCATCTACCAGCTTGGTTGAATTTGTGGTGCAGACAGAGCTTAAGCTGGTGTCTCACTTCATCACAGTAACCACTGTGCAGTCTGCTGACCATCTATGTTTAAGTGTTTTGGCAGAATCCTGTTTAAAATTGGAAGGAATGCTTTTAATAGTCTGCATTTCTTTTGGAGGCCTGCATTAAGGATATAGTTGCATCCCACACGTACATAAGTCTGATTGGAAAGCACGATATGGCATAGATTTACGTTGTGGCTGTGGGATGTCAGCAAGACATATTTAAAGTATCGGCTGAATGACAGAAGAAAGATTCAGATGTTTTAAGGTTAGAGACCAGATTCAGATCTTTCATATATGAAAGCAGCAGCAACTTTGTTGAAGTCAGTGGTGTTACTGTGCTGTAATGAACATGACAAGATTCTGCATATTTGATTATTAGAACCAAAGCACATCCATGCTTTTATGTCACTTTGAGCTTTTGTATGTGGAGCTGTGAACCTCCTAAAAACCCACTACACTTGCCAGCTGTTGTTAGTTTTCACACAGGAGAATTTAACTCATCCAGAATTAATGTAGCAGTTGAGAAGATAAGAAATCCGTTGCTCTTCTACAGTCTGTTGTATCTGAAGAGGGTTCCCATATACTTCCAGTCAGGTTTCTGGGGTTGTTCAAAAGACATCTGGTTGGCTTCTGAGTTTTGTGCAATTACAAAGAGCTCTGTGGTTTGCACATGCAATGTATAGATCTCACTTTGCACAAAATATTTACGAATACCGTATCAGGGCTGTGTCAGCATGAAGGTTTCTTAAAAGAGGTGTCAAACATAAGAATTCACAGCTTAAACATTAGTCTTTTCTCCTTTTGTCTTCCGTCTCCAGTTAAATTACAATAAGGAGAATTTATTTTCATATTAAATATTTCAGCTGCCTTTTTTTTTCTTTGTTTCTGGATCACAAAATGAAATGATGGTCTAGGATTGCACTGTAAAGCTTTCCTTTACAACTACCAGGACAATAAACTAATTTTAAAAAACAAGTGCAAATGTAACCAATAGATGAAAGTGAGGATCTTACCCAGAATTGCTAATTCCTGAGAAAGGCTGGGGGAAAATACCAACAAAGAGAACACCAATAACCAGACCCTATTGATAGGACCCCAAGAAGAGACAACAGTGAAATAAAGGATCTCCTTGTCTTGTTTTTTTCCTATTATCTTTAGCATTGCTATTGTATTGATGCTAAAGCATGAGCAAAATCCTCAGAGTGACAATTATGCCCTGATCAGAAATAACAATTTCCTGGAAACCAGTGATAAGGCAAAAGCACCTGAGGAGGGATGGTGTAAGCTGTTGCCCTATGCATCAGAATTTTGCTGAGCTGAGGAAGACATATTGTATCTGGCATACAAGGTGAGTCACTTTACAAAACCCTCTTTTTCTTTGAGGGATCAGAGAATGATTAACAGAGTGAGTCTACTCAAACTAGGTGATGTGGATACAAACTTGCTCTTCAGATGGGAATATTGATAGCAACATAATGTTTTGTGGCACATAAATATTTTTCTAATACTACCTTGCAGAATTCTGGGATGAGATGTTGGTCTGTGCTGTGGATGTGCTGAGTATTAGTTGCAGTGAGGAACTTGAATTGTGGTCATGTCAACAAACTGAAGTGTTTTCAAAGACTGCTGACAAGTCTTTGAGTAATCTATATTGGATATACACTGACTGCATGTTGGCAAAACATCTTCTAGGTATAAAAAGATGCATGACTTTGTAGATAGGTGATGTCATCCTTAGAAGCCTTGGTAGTGAATTCTGCAGCACATCCATCCATGCCTTTGCATCTTTATGAGGACGTGTTAGAAAGTATTTCCTGAGCTTGAGTTTGTACACTTACAGAGACCAACAGATCCACCTCTTCTAATAGCAATTGTGGGATTCATTGTGACAATGATAAATATTGAGAAGTGTAAAATACATATATTTGAGAGAGGTCTATTTGTAGGTGAGATGTTGTGGGTGGAAAAACATTCAAAAGAAGTTGAATTAGGAATATAAAATGTCTATGAATAGAAAACACAAGACCGAATAAATCTTCTCAGATCTCACTTGATTAATTTTCAGATCGATTTGGATGAGCTAATTATTCTTTCAAGGTTATGCCAACGTTAACAAAAAATCCTCTGCAATAAGAGATGATCTGTAAGGTAAAAGAGTGCTGTGCAGTCTGATATCTTCAGCATATGCCTTGGGGTAATCTATTTTTGAGTAGCTCTAGTCTGATCCTGTGGACTTGCTGTTCATTAATACAGAATGTACAATTATAGAGCACACTATCCCATTGAAGTTAATGCATAAAGAATTAATTGTGCACTCTGAAATACCCTTGGGATACAAACCAAATTCAGTGAATGGGATCAACCAGGAGATTCACTTCAAAATTATTCTCGTGACCCAAACAGAGAGGCACTCCAGGTCACACAATATATTCTCTCTCTCCTTTGGGAGAACCGTACCTGTGAATCTTAACCCTCCTCATGTCTGTGAATCCAGCAGTCTGTCCTGCTGGAGACTTTGGGAAGCATGGCTGAGCACCCATGATGCTGGCAGCTTGACTGTACAGAAATGGGGGATTTATCCAACAGGGATTCCATTCCAAGGAACTTTTGGATCTTGGCTGCACAGTTTTAAGTATCAACTCAACGTGAAGGAAGTCAGAAAGGTAGATCAGAACAAATCTACCCAATGTTTGCGAATTACTACATAAGCGTTTCTCTCAAAGGCAGGAAACTGGAAAGAGAGGACTCACCTGCTAGTAGCTTTTTCCCCCCCTATGTTTTAATATTGCACACTCACAGACTGGATCTTAAAATCTTTGCATATCAGTAAAAAAAATGTGTGTTTGTTACAGCACAGTTCCTTGCATTAATAAGTCCTAAACCTTCCTTCTCTATTCTCTGACTTTCCATTTTGAGCTTACATTTTTATGTTCCTATGGGAGGTTCCCCACTTTCATTTCCATGCAGTTGTGAAACTGGGAATCCCATTACCGTTGTTCGTATGACCTCCGGAATGTGAGTAAATGTTTCATAGCAGGCTGTTCTCCAGTGCCTGTAATTAACTCCACATATATTCCTCTATCTATTGTGCTGGCTTAAGATCTGACCTAATAGAATCAGTGGAAGCCAGAATATAAAGTAAAGCTTTATAGAAAAGAAATCAAATTTGTATAACAGGATGCCTGTCTAAAGAAAGTGCCTTGCTTGGTGATAAATCTTCACCTGTTTACTGTGAACACTCACTTCTTTTAACAAGATTGCACTTCCAAGGAAGCACTGCAAGTATAAAGCAATCCTTCTAAATGATCAATCCTACTTGCAGTGTGCGAGACCATGGAAAAGGGTTGGGCACCCTTATATTTTTAAAGTGTGATGATGAACATGTATCACTAGTGAATAAGTTGAATGAACCTTTACTTAGCTAACAAAAAAATTTCATTTAGTAAGTCACTTAAATATCTTGTCATCTTGACTAGCCAGCACTTTTTTCAAAATCAGCTGCTTTTCAAGTAATATTCTTGTGTAATTTTTGCTTTTACTTACTATGATATTTGCTTCCAGGAAATTTTCATTGATTCTATATTCAATTTTTACACCAAGTTTTTGACAAGACTGTAGTAATTCTAGAAGTGGTGGGGAAAGCACGGTAAGATTTGTAAAAGTAAGATAAAGGTAAAACACATGTCCTTCACTGGGATATTATTTCATTCATAACCAGTACTTAGACCAGATTCAGATCTTAGCCACACTGCTGTGAACCTGGAGTAATAACACTGAAGCCCGTGTACCAGCAGAGCTCAAAGTAGAAATTGGCCTTTGTTTTTTCAAGTACTACATTAAAATTTTCTATCTTTGACCCATTTGGTTTTTTTGTGTGCTCAGTTTATCTTTCATTTCTGGTTATGTATATTTAACCTTGATTAGCATGACTATTCAGAAACAAAGGCTTTCTTATGGTTTCTAGGCATAGGCTGTTGAGATGCATTAGACACAGCTTGTAGAGAAATGCTAGTGTCTCAGACAGCCTTTATATCATATTCCTCTTGATGGCTTTTATGTATGTCATTCACCTGGAACTGGTATTTTCCCTATTGCTTTCACTATTCACCAAAAATATCTGAAAGAAAAATTAAAATACATTTAATATGCATGTCTAGCTAATTAATTTAAATAAATTAACATGAGAATAGATTCTGGATTTATTTAGACGCTTTCTGTAGCAGACAAAAATAATCTTGATGAAAGACTGAATTTCATCAAATGCCTCAGAAAAAGTAGAGACATATTTTTCAAAACAGGAACTTTTATTGCAAGATGGTAAGACAGTTCTAGAACCAGCCTCTGATTTCTGTGAGCAGTGGGAAACCTGGGATTTTGGTCTGCTGGGAGAGTGGTAAAGAAGTGTACTACATTGAAACAGAGAGGATGACAGTTGAATCTGCTCTTGTTTTGGGAGAGGACAATGCAGATCAACTGGATATAATTATGCTTAGCAGTATGGACTACTTAAAATGTTGCACTGAGCACTACCTAGTCCCATAATTCCTAGAATAGAGGTACTTCTAATATGCTGGAAAAATGTATTATAGGCTGTTGGAGGCTCAGGTAAGGAGTATTGTGCATCCATAGTCAAATGACTCAATATCCAGGATGACAGATGGCTGAGTGGAATGAGGAAAGGTGATAATATTCAGACATTTGAGGAAAACCCTTTATTTGCATTAAGGGGCACTTTCTCCTGGTAGGAAGCTTAGTTAGGTGCAGATGTTCTATCTTCCCTAGTTTTTCCTTTCCTTTCTTGCATGCAGTGAAGGAATTAATAAATAAAATACATCTTCAATAAGGTGCCTTTTGACAGCTACTGCTCCCCCCCTCACCCCCAACAGCAAATTTGTCAGCTCTTCTGGAGACATGGGCTAACTGTGATGACAATGTGGTAGCATGTTTAGAAAGAATCTCCTATAAAGAGAGCATAATAATTTTCCAACCCAAGCTACATAAATATGTTTTTAAGATAGGCCATAATCCCATAGCTAAATAGCTAGCTGGTTTGGACTTTCCTGACTATAGTCTTAGTTGAGATAGAATGTAATTTTTCACTGGCTTTTGGTATTGACAGTGTTGGAAATGTTAGTGTGAAAACCAAGTAAAATACAGATACAGAGGCTTTTATCAGGGATATTTCAAACTCAGCCAAAGATGATAATGGAGCGTGAACACTAAAATATTGCCTACTCCTAGTATGGAAAAATCAGGAAAAGCTGAAGGGGTTGAGATTAGAATTGGCTATACCTTCTTACATGGTGTTTTAATCCTCTCCAGGTTGCTTTCTACAACTGAAGATCTGCCCTCCAGATCATGGCACTGCAGTTTTAGGAGTGCACTGATGAGGACAGGTTTTTGATGTGCCTTTGGCTGCTGCAGATACCAGTGTCCCAGAGAAGCTACTACTCCCAGCAGTGCAGCATGTCAGTCGGGAGCTTTGCCATCAAGGAAAGGGTGACTTCAAGTTCTCTGCTAGGATTTGCTCTCTCTTCGATCTGCTTTTGTGCATAAAATCACTAAACCATCAAGCATAACTAAATAGAAGTTACCTCATAGTAGTTACCTCTGATGAAGCCTATCAAAATAGCAAATAATAACAAGCCATTTTTAAAAAAGGTACAAAATTAGTCATAATTATTTTCCCTTTCCTCCCCCAGAATATCAGTTGTTAATCTTATTCCTCCCACAGGCTAATGACATAAGATCCTTCAAACAACATGTGAAAGCTAGAGTTGAATCAGAATAATAAAGAAAATTTACTCTTAGATAGTTAGAAAGATTTACTAAGTAATCTTGAGTCAGATGTATTTTATTTTATTTTTTCAATCTAAAGCCTGAGCTTTCTGAAAACAGATAGCTTGGAATTTGCACCTCACTGCAACAACAGCTATGTAAATGTACCAAATGCTTGTAGTTTTCTTTTAATAGACTGATGCAGTGAAAGATCCATTCATCTGGTTTAATAAAGGTTTTGTCAGCATACCAGTGAAAATGATGAATTGTATTATGGTTTGTGCATTACCTTTAGTGGGCAGTTTAGTATGCTCCTATAGGCAGCAAGGTATTGGTAGGCTTTCAGGAGTCTGCAAAAACAAATATATAAATGAATATGAATCATGATGTGCTTCCTGGTCTTTCATTCGTGAATGATTTAGTGCTAAATTTTTGATGTGACTTGGCAGTTTATTACTTTAATTTATAAGACTTTCTGAGCTGAGTGGGTGTGAGGGCAGGTGTGAGATAAGCTCTTGGGATGTCAGTGCTGCTGCTTCCACCAGTCAGGGAGGTGCTCTGGTCAGGGTATGATATGGCAGTGTGTACTCATTCTGGCAAGGAATCAACATTCATGTTGTTGGATCATGAATTTAATGCAGCGATCTTGCAAAAGTGGAGACTGATCATATGATGCAGGTATCCAAGGCAGCTGTCAAAATTACCTCTTTTCATTCAGGCAAAATCTTTCCCTTCTGAGGGGCTTGGAATGCCCTTCTAACGTTGCTTGGAAAAGGCAGCCCTTTTTCACTGTTCAATAAATATTGATGGTATGTCTATCTTCTGTTTGAAAATGAAAAAAAAAAAAAAAAATTACCCTTAATTAAAATGTTTAAAAATTAATATTTGAATAGTTCAGTTGAGAACTGACATTTGGCAGGGATCATAGCTTTCATTGGGAAGGACTTTGGAGAGTTTCAGTGGAAATTTGGTTTGATTTGGCCAACTTTCTGAGCCTTTGAAAAGTATAAAATGGATAATGCCCAGTATGTTTTTTCCACTAAGCTCATATGGATATATTCATCATGCATTCCAGTGTGGATAACTAGGGATATTATGAAACAGGAAATGAAAGTCCACAGGAACCCATGGCTCTCAGTTTCTGGTAAATCATCAGTTCCATGAGCTGCACAGGACTGACCTCTGCAGTGAGGCACCTGGGTGCTGTTGGTGGATGGACCTTCCCAGGGTCTGGAGACGTGCAGGATCGCAGGGAAGAGAAGGTTTCATGGTGCAGCTTCGAGGGACTTAGTGTGATGTTGTTTAGAGGCTCATCTCCTTGCAGCAAATATTGGGCACACGGGTGTTAGGCAATGCTGAATTTAGTGCTGTGACCTCAACTTGGAGCTTCTAATGCATATGCTGCATTCAACTGTTTCACTGTATCTGTTTATGAAAAAGCAAGATGCAGTAGCACGTGGTTCTTACAGCCTCCATCATTTTCTTTGTGCTGTACTCAGCTTTGCTGTGCCTTCTGTGCCAATGATAATAAGAGAGTATCTTCCAGCCAAGACCCAGCTTTGCAATGGTGAGGAGTGGCATGAGGGAAGCTGACCATGTTTATAGGACACCGGTGTTCAGAAACTATTTGCATTTCCCATTCATATAGGTTCTTTAGTCCTCTCCTTGCCTAAATTATGTCCTGATCTTAAAATTACCCTGACTAGGAATTCAGAAACACCATTTTGGTAACTTGCCTCTGGGTTTCTTCACCTGTACTATCAGAATTGTTTCCTAATACTCAACTTACTACCTCTCTGGCAAGTTTTTTTTGTTTTTTCTTTACAGAGAACAAAATATTTACATCCTTTTTCATAACAGTCTTCTAAATATTACAACTGTCATTGTTGCCTCTTTGCCTTGACTTTTATTGTCTGGACAGACTGCTCACCTTCTTTCTCATATTTTATACACCATTCTTTTTTGCAGTCTTTGTATTCAGCTCAGATGGTCAGTTTAGTGGGAAAAATATGTCCAAAGAAGTTTGGCAAGTAATAGCTATGTGGGTAGTGTTCTCACACACAAAACTGGAAAGGTGGAATGAATCCACAGACCTTTTCTTCTCCCCCTGACCCCCCCTCCCATTTTTTTCTTCATTTCTCAGAAAATCCTACTGGTCAAGGTAAGGTAGGTGGAAAACACATCCTTTGTATCTCATTTTCAAGTGGCTGGTGAAGAATTTAAGATTGCAAGACTAAGTGTGAACCTGTCTCAGCAGGTTAGTTGCTTTCGCTCAGGAGGAGAAAACCATATATTCCTGGCCATGTACACTGCATCCATGCCTTTTTATGTGCAACATAAGTTTCAGGAGCAGAAATCAAAGCTGGACACTCACACATATGAAACCTCATCAGCTGGTTTGTGGGTGGACACTTCTACGCAAACAAGGACTTAGCCTCAGAGGGCTTACTGATGAAAAACGTCATCTGGTACACCCAGCTGACACAACCCTAGAGCTGCAAGCAAGGAACAGGAGTGTATGTAAACTGAAGTAAATTACTTACAATGTTCCTAGAGTAACATTTCTTGAGTAGTTGCAAGGTCAAAAGCTGGCAGGAAGCAAGAGGACTCAGAGGGGAGGAGATTGTGTAGGAGAACCCATGCTAAATATAAGCTATCCAATGGGTTGCAGTCTTTACTGAGAACACCATTAATAACCCCTGGGAGTCAGCATGGTCTTTCAATAAATGTCTCTCCCCTTTTATGAGAAGATAGAACTTCACAAAATACAATCTACTTTTATTTAAAACAGTTCAGTAAATTATGAATATAAAAGTATTTGTTCATATTGTCAAGAGTATCCTGAGAGAATGTTCTCTAAAACACTTGGCAGACTTTCCACGCTTATTTCCATGAAAGAAGTTCTATTGTTCTCCACTTAACCATCCCCAAAGATTTCAGTTGCTCTCACATAACAGCGTATTGCTTTTCACATGTCAGGAGATAATTTATTTCTTGAATTAATGAATGTAATTTCATTGAATTTAATATTTTAGCCAGGATTTATTATAGTGCAGTCTCTAATTTATGTTCAGCTCAGGTGAATAGTGCCTTACATTTGTCATCATAATGATGATTGATGGGAGGTCTCATTACAAAGCAGTAGTGTGATGGCTCCCATTTTATTTTGAATAGGAATGACTACAAAAAATCACTGCTGTATGTGACACTTTCTTGTCATTTTTCTGTAGTCTCATCTAAGGCCAACTGAATTGGTCCTCTTTCAGACCCAGTTTGAGGAAAATGCCTCAAATCTGGGACACTGCCCATTCCTTGTCCAAAACTAATACTTCTGGTGTCTGCTATGTAACTAGAGTCTTTGGCTTTTCAGCTTTCATTTTTACTGAATAAGAGGTAGGAGTTTGGGGTTTTTAAGTATTTGTCCAGAATTATTTATGCCAGCTCTAAGAGTTAAACTAACTACAAGTGGGATATTTGGTATTTGCAGTATGGAAAAACATCAGTTTACTGACTGAAGCTGCTTTGTTGATTGATTGTGTAAATAGAAAGGGCAGCTCATCTCTGAAGAGACAGTGAGTAGACACCAGAGTCACAGATAAGGAATAAAAACTATCCCACCAAAGAACAAAATGTTATTGAACTCTAAGTATGCACACTGCTCTGGACGTGCACACCAAAGACACCAAAATTTAGATCTGTACAGAGAATAAAATTAAACCCCCATATGTTTTCTGGACCAAGCCTGAAACATTATCAAATCAGGCATGGCTTCTACTGAGGTCTGAAGACTTCTGCTGACCTAGTCTAAGAGCATAGGGTGTCTTTAGGCCAACTGGATCTGAAAATCAAAATGCTTGAGGTCCTTGGGTTCCCTGTTGTCTTGCAATTTATCTTGGATTAAAGCACTGTTGTATAATCAAGGATTAAAAGCATTAAACCATCCTAAAAAAGCATAAGCATGTAATTTTTTGTGAGTTACCAGATAATAGATCTGAAAGCATGTTTTAATTGTTTAATTAGAAAATATTCCTTGTTTCATTTGGACTGGTTACCCAAGCAGTTAAAAAAAATAATAATAATCTGAGGGCTTCTCCTCCTCTGTTGCATATTTGGCATTTGAGAGTGTGTCACAGGCTGATAGTCTTCCTGATCTACTTAAGTTTCAATCATGTTTAAGTGTATGCAGCTCACTAAACTGCAGTGACATGTATGCCTTATTTGATCATGTCAAAATGAGAATTTTAGCTAGGGCTAAGTCCAGCCAGATATAATCCTAGTGACAAAATTCAACATACAAACATAGATGATTGCTTATACTGTGTTGGTAAGCTGTGAGTATTCATTTGAATTGTTCTAAACTCTTAGAGTTCAAAAATAATAGTTAAAAATATTTAAATTTAATACTGATTTTACATTGATATTAAACTTTACATTAAAATGGTATTTAACAGTTCTTACTATTGGTAGTCACAAAGGAAAAAAAAAATGCCACCAATTCATAACACAGACCTAAATTTTTGTTTAAAATAGTCTACATAATGTACTGCAAATGGCAGACTGAAATACAGAATTCATTTGCTGGGAGAGATTTTGAAGCATGTACTAGGTTAATGAGAGTACAGATTTGTCAGGAGGTTCCTTACATGAGCCGAAATAGCTAATAATGGTTTGTGAGAGATGCACACAGGATACACTCAGCCAAGAAAGACCAGTTCTTCCTTTTCACAGTAGATATGAAATCATCCCAGATCATAAAACATGAGCTGTTAGAAAACTTGCATGCTATAAGGAGGTGTGTGGAACTGACAGGGGAACACAGATCTATGGTGGCATCCAGGGCATGCAGAGAAGGGCATTCAGATATTACATCCAGGGTCAAATGCTAGGCTTAGAGTCCTGCAGGTACATGCTGAAGAACACAGACTGTGTGTTTTATAGACTAATTTTGGTCTGATTCAAAGCTGTAATTGTTCCAAGACTAATTTAAGCAGCTGATGGAGATCTAAATTTCAGTACTTCCCCAGGTTTACCATTGGCTTTCATTTCATCATTAGGTGCATCACTGCCTTTGCACTTTGGGCTAGCAAGGTCAGGGCAGAGTGGATGTAGCATGTGCAGGGATCTGGGCTCACCAGCCTTGGATGAGGACTATCAGGGCAAACCAAAGCTTTTGTCTGATCTGACAACTGTTGTTTACAACTGTTATTTAAGAATGGATTAAAAATTTAACAATTTCTGAAGTGTAATTTAAGTGATTGGAGGCAGGCAATTTCTCCCCTGCTCTCCCAGTAATTGGATTTTGCTATTTTGTAGCTGTATTTTCCAGGCTTCTCAGCAATAGTAAATCCTTATCTTAGTGTGCTCAGTTCTGATGGCAACTACCTTGCATGTGCTGATTGTTGCAACCAGAGAAAGGAGGTACTGTCCTTGATGAAGAATTCTAAGAATCAAAAGGCTCAACATAAAATCTGTTATTCTCAGTAAAGACTGTGATGTGCTCTTCTACAGACATGCTTGCTAGGTCTTTATTTCCATATATTTTTCTGTTCTTTACTATAGGAACAGTGCACTTTAAACACTTAAACTTTCCAGAGACATATGAATTGTTTCACCAGGAGCTCTGAGGGAATACAGTTATTTTTCTCCAGGTGCTCTGCAATCACTGAATCACAGGTAGGAAGGATTTAATTTTTGAAGGATTAGCTATTTAAATTGCCCTCTAAGCATTGAAATGGTAGTGATTAGAGGTTAAAATTGTTAGATACTGGTCACCAAATCACATAAGACTTGCAAAGAACGCTTGCCAAGTATCAGAAACATATTAAACATTTTTTTTTATTTGGGGCATTTTGAAAGAAATTTTATGGGAAAACCATTGGAAGCAGAAAGCTGCTGTTTGGAGTCCCACACAACAAATAGCAGAAGCAGCTGAGGGAGAAGGTGAATCATGTCAGTTTGCAGAGATAAAAGCCATCCAGCTGGCTTTAGACATTTCTGAACAAGAAAAGTGGCCAGGGCTCTACCTCTACACTGATTCATGGATGGCAGCAAATGCCTTGTGGGGATGGTTAAAACAGTGGAAGGTAACTGGCAGTGCAGAGGTAAACCTATTTGGGCTTCCACACTGTGGCAAGACCTTGCTGCCTGGATAGAGAAACTAGCTGTAAAAGTCTGTCATGTGGATGCTCATGTACCTAAAAGTTGAGCCACCAAGGAACACCAAAACAACCAGCAAGCGAATCAGGCTGCTAAAGTGTTCCAGACGGATTTAGACTGGGAACATAAAGATGAACTATTTTTAGCTTGATGGGCTCATGATACTTCAGGACATCGAGGAAGAGATGCAACATAGAGAGGGGTGTGTGACCAAGGGGTGGATTTAACTATGGATGCTATTGAGCAGGTTATCCATGACTGTGAAACATGTGCTGAAATCAAACAAGTGAAACGATTAAAACCTTTGTGGTATGGGGCATGATGGTCCAAGTATAAGTATGGGGAGGCCTGGCAGATTGATTACATCACACTTCCTCAAACCTGACAGGGTTAGTACTATGTGCTTACAATGGTGGAAGCAACCACTGGATGGCTGGAAACATATCCTGTACCTCACACCACTGCCCTGAATACCATCCTGAGCCTTGAAAAGCAAACCCTATGTCAACATGGTACTCCAGAAAGATTTGAGTCTGACAATGGGACTCATTTCAAAAACAATTGGGCCAAAGAGCATGGTACTGAGTGGGTGTATCACATCCCCTGTCATGCACTAGCGTCTGGAAAGATTGAAGGATACAATGGACTGTTAAAAGCTACTCTAAAAGTAGTGGGGCGTGGAACCTTTAAAAACTGGGACAAGTATTTAGCCCAAGCCACCTGATTAGTTAACACCAGAAGATCCATCAGCCGAGCTGGTCCAACTCAGTCAGGCCCATTACACACAGCAGAAGGGGATAAAGTCCCTGTCATTTATGAAAGGAATCTTTTGGGAAAAACTGTGTGGGTATTTCCTGCTTCAAGCAAAGGTAAATCCATTTGTGGGATTGCTTTTGCTCAAGGACCTGGAAGTACTTGGTGGGTGAAGATGAAAGATGGTGAAGTACAATGTGTACCTCAAGGAAATTTAACTCTGGGTGAGAATACTCGATTCAAAGCTGTATATTAATTGCATAACATTAACAGTGTTCAATAAGTGTCTTTCAGGACAATATCATGGTGATAACAGGGGCTAGCCTCATCAAGTGGTGTCCAGTAACCTCCTGAGATGAATCTGCAGCCTGTGAGCACGAACTGTGTTGCATTCCATCTTTCCTACTCTGAGAGACTGTTATAATAGATGGAAATCTACAGTCATGAACTAAATCAACTTTTCTGTAGAAAGAAATGATAACCTAGTGACGTGTATGACCTAAATTGTATGGAATAAGGTGTGGAATGTCCTGGTCTGAGTGAGAACAGAACTAATTCTGTTCAGACACTTTACTTTTCAGCTTAGTTTTTCTAACTGCACTTTCTGAAGTTAGCAGCCTGTTTTCACAGACAGTGTCTGCTTC
>JANHGN010002851.1:19981-33832 GCA_024605025.1 Megaceryle maxima | reverse complement strand
CGATTGGGTCTACTTGTGTGGCAAAGCAACTATTCAGTGTTTAGTGGGGTGGAGAAGGAATCCGGTAGGTGTGGAGGGTTTTATGAAAATCTTAAACTCACATTCAATGTTTAGCTTGCAGAATTGAAAAGAATAGCTTAGCTGCTTCTCTGAAGACTTGTACTCCAGACCCTTCACCAGCTTAGCTACGCTTCTCTGGACCTGCTCCAGCACAACAATGTCCTCCTTGGATTGAGATGCCCAAAACTGTACACAGTATTCAAGGTGATGCCTCACTAATTCTGAGTACAGAGCGACAATCACCTCCCTGGTCCTGTTGGCTGCACTATTTCCAATAGGAGCCAGGATGCCATTGGCCACACTGGCCATCTGGGCAAACTGCTGGCTTGTGTTCAGCTGCTTGTTGATCAACAGCCTTCTGTCCCTTTCTGCTGAACTGCTCTTCAGTCACTCCTCAAGTATGTTGCATTGCATGGGTTTGTTGTGGCCTAAGTGCAGGACCCAGTACTTAATTCATGAAGTCATACTCCTAAGACTTTGGAATTTGGACAATAAAAAAAAAAGAAGAATCAGTTCTGCTTTAACTTTCACTGAACTGAGGAAAACAAATTTGAACCAATATGGTAGTTACTGACTTTGGAGATGTGGGGTTTGTGGGGTTTGTTTGGTGTGTGTGGTTTTGTGTGGGGTTTTTTGTGTTTATTTTTTTTCCTAATTTATTTATTTTTGTTTCTACTTAGAGAATTTCTTAAAAAAAATTTGTGAAGCAAGGGAAAATTAAAAATAGTCAAAAGAATACTGAACAATTCTATTAAGGGTATTTTTTCCCTAAGATGTAAAATTCTTTGTTGTATATATGTTTCATAAAGGTGCTTGTTCACTGTCAAATCTATAGGTTTCTTACTGGTTCAGTGTATTTAAGTAAGTATTTAGTTGAAAATAAATAGTCATGATAATGATGAATATAATGGCAAAAGCAGTTTGTAAATGTTGAAAGAAAACACTAGCCTTCAAGGCTTAGTCACTGACCACTGAATGTAGAAACCCACAGTGGTTTCTCAGTCTTGTACAGCACAGCTTTTTAGTAACATCCATTATACATGGCATTAACTATTCATTTGGGCTTTTATGCTCCAAGGACATTGTATGTTAGTAACAAATGTATTATCCGTATATTTTTTGTTCTTCCTGCTCCACCTCACACTTACTGGTAGATCTTGCATGTTTGTGTTACTGAAGAGATATTAGGTAAAGTAGTGACAGCTGAGTATGCCCTTCCAACTTCAGTATCTTTCTGAAAACCATCTGTTGTGAATAGATAAAGTTTTGAGTGTAACTGTTCAAATTTAATCAGTAGGGCACACAACCATAGTCCAAATGTTGTATCTTGTAGGTCTTGTTTTGCTTTTGCTCCTTAATATCAGAGCAGTGCCCTTTTCTGTCTCTCTGTTGGTATGATGCATTACAGGAGAAAGATGCTATTCTGGTCACTCTTTAGCCTTGTTCATGGTGTTATTTTTTTGTTGCCTCTCTAGCTAATATATTTTACATTTTTTAAACACCGTTTTCCCAAGGGTGTTTTTTTCTGTGATACACTCCAAAGCATTTTTCTTCATACAGCATCAGGTGGTGAACTGCTGAATAACTTCTCTGAGGTGCTGAATGCCTTCTCCTTGCATTAATTTCATGGAGCTTAAAGTCGGGTCACCATGAAAGAAACTTTGGAAGCTTGCCCCCTGCCATGGAACTCTGCCTGACCTTTTAGGTAGTGTTGCAAATGTTTGCTACAAGAAGATGATATGTCTGAGGTAGCTCACCTGTGATAACTCAGTGAAGTGAACATGCAGAAGATGAAACCATCCTAATCATCATTTTGAAAGTTGACATGGCAGATGCTAATGTACTCTGTAGAGAGAGCAAGGGGCTGAATCCAGTGAGAGGCTGTTCAGAGTTGTGTGGAAAGCTCATGCTTTGCAGTCTTGATGTAAATTTGTGGAAACTTTTGTATAATTCACTGATCAGACATTTCTGATTGTGTGCTTCAGGACGATACCTGTGATGCACTAAGGATAAAACTCCCATTTTGAAAAAAAGTGTGTCCAAATGAGAGGTGACCGAGATTAAGAACTATATAAGGGCAAAACAAACCCCCCTCAAACTATATGTTGATAGTACTTTCAGCATGTCCGGAAAATGGATTAATAGCAGTGTGGAGCAAAATTCTTTGGCCAAAATGATCTGCATTAAAATAAATGGCAAATTCAGGCAATGTAACTATCTTACAAGCTTGTTCTTTGTTTAATAAACCAGTGTTTTAAAAATAGAAATTTTGTAAACAACATTGCTTTTGCTTACTTATTATTTTTAAGACACATGGTGTTCAAACCAAAGAGGACAAAATTACGCAATGTGTGTCAAGCCCAGAGATTAGAGAGACTGTTTTAGATTAACATCAGATGGGCATTGTTCTTTTCTTTTGTGTCATAAATAATCTGAGTACATTGTTTCCCTCATGTTTAAACAGATTGTTATTGTTTAAATTAAAGTGCAAGGGATTAGAAGTTCAGTGTGTTGAAAGTTATATAAACATTGAACCACGAGATGATCTCTTGCCCAAAGAACTTACCAATTACTGTTCAGTGGAAGTGTTGAGTGATTCAAGTTTCAGATTTTAATTAGTTGAAACTATAACACTGAATACACCAGACTAATTTCTCTGGGTCAGGAAATGCATTTTGGCTGCAGGCAGCTAGTACCTTGAGGTCTTGAATTTCCATAGATAGCAGACAAGATGCTGCTTGCAAATACTGGCAGGAAGAGGTCTACCTCTAAATAAAAAAACTCAGCTGGACTTGTGAAACAGTGATTGCAAACCATTACTTTCTCTCATGGGAAAGAACAATGTTGACATTATATTGATGGCATTTCAGTAATTTCTGTATTGGCAGCACTTTCTGTGGGCAAGAAATGCATGTTGATTTATATAGTCATGAAATTCATACTTAATGTATCTTATCTTAGAGGCTGACATTATGTGAAAGTAGCCTTTAAAATAATAATGTCATTTAAATGGTCAGCAGAAAAGTCATTAATTATAGATCCCATTTTAGACCTCAATTTATTATTTGGTAGTTATTTATTTTTGCCCCTGGGTAGAAGAGAATGACTGAATTCACTTATTTTGTATGGTGTTCTGGCCTCTTAATAGCACAGAAACATTAAATATGAACTTTTTTTTGTCTCTAATACTTTTTTGCTGTCCACAAGCAGTTTGTGATTTTCCTTTTTTTTTTTTGTTTTGTTTAGTAATTAGCAGCTGCTGAAATATTTCATACATGCATCTTCTTAACTGATAGCTGTAATCTTGAAACTCTGGATGTTAATGATTCCTTTTTTAAAAAAAATTAAAACTGGTCACATACCCATGAAACTTTGGTGTGTTTGAGGTGTTGCAAAATTATCAAAATAGGCAGCCCTTTGCAGCAGACAGATAATACACTTCCAGTTTCTTTATACGTATTTTTGTGACATCTTGAAGTGTCATCAGTGCCCTTTTAGTTGATGCTGTTTGAAATAATGGGACAGCTGACAGCCCTTTTTGTTCAGGTAGCTGGAAGACTCAGGGGGATCTTGCTGAATCTCTTGCACTTCCATCCTGTGTTTTCCAAATGTAGGGGAGGCTTTACAATTGAAATAAATATCTTAGGTTGCTGTGCTCTCCTCCTTCAGATCTCAACAGGAATGGTTTAATCTACCTTGGGAAACGATGGAAACATTTGTTCCTCTGTCCCTGAATATTTGCCATTTCTTTTGTGTTACTCGGTGTTTGAAGGAAAAACAAGAGTGAAGAATATAGAACACTGTAAGCAGAATATAATGTCTGTGAGTTCAGCTCTTCAGGTTGCTTCTCAGGTTACTCTTCTCATTCCTTCTCTTCCTCTCCCTCAGCTCCTTTTAAGTCTCCTTTTTGTACTTGAAAAAAATTGGCAGTGGTTATGACACTTTTTTATGTTGTTGGGGTGAGCTCCACCAGTGTGTCACTTTCTGGTGCTTGTGCATCAGTCTGCATGTGCCAGTTGTCCCTTTGGTCTTCTGGAAAGTCTTACTGTCTTTTGTCTATAATAGTACAAGAAACTTACACAAAGGAACCCTATTTATGGCCTGTGTACTTTAAGAATATAAAAATCCTCAGTTTCTGATTTACTGTGGCTATTTCATCCTGCTTTGACTCGTACAAATTCACTGCTACTGAAGACAGACAAAGTGAGGGATAGAGAACAGGGCTTTTAGAGGATGGCTTGTATTCAAAGGCCCTTTTGTACATTACATATAAAGAAGAGAAAAACTAGGTTTAGGATTATATCTTATGATTTTCCTGAAGTTAAACACAATTACTAAATAGTGCCTTAAATTGTAGTTCAGGTCTTGATTTTCCTTTTTAATGGACATGGTTTGTGTTCACTGAATGAATAAATGAAGATTAATGAGCCCTGGAAAATACACTAATTTACTCATAGAATGGAATTATCTTGTCATGAAACCATCATAAAAAGTGTTTATGGGCTGTAAACAATATTGTGTTATTGCTCTGATCTGTATTGTGATTCTTGTCTCAGATCTGCAGCATATGTTTTTGAGGGATTGATAAACATTCAAGACAACTGAATATATAAGTTTTTAATGTAGAGCAGTATGCATGGCTGATGAAAAGAGTGTGTCAGTCCTCAGTAATGACTGTTACTTTGTAACTGGGTAAAGCCTCACAGAACTGGAGGAACAGGAGTTTCAGTCGTTTTCTGGAACTTTTTATGTAGTAATAGTGCATGAAGATATGTATGCAGAAAAGTGCCTGGTTGAACAAGAAGAGTTAGTTCAGGACTGAACTACAGAAGCATTCTGCAGTTGAAACTCAATAGTTTGTGCAGCTTTATTGTGTAAATGATTTTTATTTTTTTAATTCTGTTTTGTATTAAATATATTTTCCTATCCATATTTGTTGCTTTCCACAGAACACACACTGCCTCAACCCCACTGAAACTGAAAGCAGAAAAAAAACCCCAAACTCTTCTGTGTGAGGGAAAGTGAAGTTGTGCCTTGAGGTTTTTTTCAAGGTGGGTTTGAGTTATAAAGGGGTTACACCTCATTCTTTTTGCAATTGAATGAAATTTTTCTTTGATAGTTGTTGTGTTAAAAGGTAAAGTAATTTGGCACAAAAATAAATCCTCTTTCATTCCAGCTTGTCCTCAGATATCAGAGGGGCTGGGGGTGGCTAAGTTTAGATTCTGACTGATAACCAATTTGGCACTAGTTGTCCAGTTGCGTTCAATGTAGTTGAACTCTCATGATTCCAGATTCACCTGTAGTGTGCTGCACCCTCAGTCGTGGATCATCAGGATGTTGTGATCCATGGTCTCCTGTGACTAATAAAGAATTGGTGGCACCCAGTGAGAGATTTTTGTGGCTGGCTATGTAAACACTGTAGCTTATTGAAGCAACAGAAATACAGTTTCTTATGGATTGCTAGTGATAAAGACACTGTCTGCAAAAGCACATACAAGTATTGAGATTATGAACAATATATTGCACAAAATCATAAAACAGCTCTATATAGAGATTTCTGAGTTTATCTGAGTAAACACTTGGGATAGTCTGGATCTTGCCCAAGGCATCCCTATGGGAGGGAATAGGGGTTCAGCCTGTCTACTGATCCCAGGAGTCAGAAGTGGTCTGCAACAGGATCTTCCCTGTCTTGTTCATAATGATGTCTTCCCTAACATTTCGCCATCCTTAAGCCATTTTTTTATTATTTTTAACCTTCAAGGTGGAGTATGAGTGACTCTAGTCATACATACGTTTATTATGATTGGTGCAAAATTCTCTCACTTTGCTTTTAAAGGTATAGATTAATAACATTCAGGGCACAAGCTCAGTGAGAGGTGGTCACACTTTGGAGGTGGGTAGTCTTTGAGATTGAGGTGTGTTTTGGTATTAAAATTAGATTACAGTGATCAAAGTTCACACAAAAGACAACATTTTGTCCAAAAAGTGACAGTCTTGGCCCAAGGTGCCAACTGCAGCTTAGCAGTTCTGTGGTACATAAAGTTACGATCTCTGCGGTGATTCACAGGACTTGGCCATGGAGTCTTCACTTGCCTTCGCCCTCTGTACTGTTCTGCAGGCAGTGTTGTTCAGGGAACCACCACAGAATAGATGCCTCACATACCAGCTGCAGCTGCACTCCGCCCTGCAAGCTGCTTCATTATTATACCTTTCCTTAATGTGTGAGCAATGTCATACCTTTAATGTAAATTTAATTTCCAAGTCACCTCCAGTAATTATTCCACAGTAGGTTTTTTGGCATCTAGACACATGATTGCTTTTCTTTTTATGAAGATTTTGAAAAATGTAGCTATATAACTGTCAACTAAACAAAATCATTCAATTCATACATCTCTTTCTTTACAGCTCTTTGTGTTGTTCATAATGTTTTATTTTCTGTGTCTTGTGCTCTGTGGGGTATTATTAGACCAGTTAACATGTCATCTTTAGCTAGTGTCCAGAAGATACAAGTCATCATGTATAAATGTCAATGCTTTCAGTGACTTGTATGACATTTTCTAGAAATGGGAATCCCTATTTTCTGTCACCGTATTCCGCTTTATACCGTGTAGTTAAGGAATAAACAACTTCTTTTGCGTGTTGCAGTTTCAATGTGTGAAACTTTGTAGAGGTGGTTCTTCTGCCATTTCAAGGACTGTTATGAATGTTTAGCCATTTATCCCCAAATATCAACATATCATATTTACTATAATCCAAGAAAGATGCTTTCTCCAAACTTTTCTCTGTTTTGGCAAGCTACTAAGCATTGTCTGTATCATTGCTTATGGTTGTCACTAATGTCTGCTCCCTTCTAACTTTTTTAGTCTTAATGGGGTGTTACTGTGAGTCTGTACTCAAGTCACTGGGGAAACCCTTTAACAATTGTCAATGGAATTGCATGAACTAGAGTGACATGGAAAGCTTCATGAATAGTATGACTAATGATATGGCTAGCATAAAAAGCAAAGGGTATGATGGAGGTAAGGTATCAGTTCTTCTGCCACATAAATTATCAGCTTTGAAATGTTTAAGGCAGTGGTTTAACTTTTCCTGCCTTTCCCCCAACTTCAGCTTATTTTTTTCTTTCAAGTGGTCTTGCTTTTCTGGAGTAGTGCTGTCCTGGTTCTGTTAGTGTCAGAGGTCCCCCTCTTTTGTAATGTACTTGCTGATAAAAATGAATTATCTTATGTAAAAAGTGCAGTGTGCTGTGGTGTTTTTGTTTTTGTTTTTTTTTTCCTTTTCTCTTGACTTACTCAGTAGGATATTCTTCTTTTCATCAGCTAGGATAGTACCTACTGGGCTAGTAACTTTCCCATGATACACACCTGCAGGAGTGGTCCTGGGTTTTTACAGCAAGGCCTCTCTATAAGTTTGTTAGGTTTCTGGATGCCCTGTTTCTTTCTATGGTTACTTTTGCAGCTGAACTTACCTATCACATGAAAACATTCCTAGCCTTTCTCCAGCCTTTCTTTCCCACTGTACCATTGTTGAATTCAGGTTCTGGGTTTAACAAGGAAAACACTAGCCTGTTCTGGACCCTCTGACCTTGTTGCTGCATGGTTCCCTCCTTCTGCTCTCAAAGGCCTGTGATGTGACCATTCCTGCAGAGGTTATGGCAGCTGTTGCAGCTTCGTGCCTCACCTGTGCAGCAGTACAGAGAGATGTTTTGCAGTGTGCTTGAAGAGTACTCTTCATGCGAGAGTTGGCCAGTAGTTTGGTTTGAGATTGTCCAGTCAGCGGCATCTGAGCTGTGTGCTGTTCTTGGGAAGCTACAACTGTGCTGCTCTATGGGTCTGTCATGTGACTTACCCTAGTGCTGCGGGGATGCTGTGTCTTCTAATACACAATTGCAAAACAAAGTGACCAAAGTTGTTATGAGACCAGCCAGTGTGCCCAGCCCTCTCCTCTACAGCAGCAGAGTTTCAGGAACCTGCTGTCCTCTCTCAGGTGTGAAATTTTTCTTCCAGAGTGTCTCCTTCCCACAGGTATCTGAGGTACACAGTAATTGCTTGTGCTTATGTCATGTGAGGGAGGTTGCATGTGGATAGTAGAGACTGGATGATTGAACATGTTGGCTAATTTACTAACTGTAACACGTGTGGATTGGAAAGACTTCCAACATAAACCGCTTTTCATAAAGATATATTTTTTGTTACAATGTTTTGCTGTCAGCAGCTACTGTTCATCAGTAGTGACTTTGATTAACAAATTGTTTTTTGAGCTTAAAAGCCATGTAAGTAATTGCTGCTATAATTCTTTATATTGTTTGGGATTTCATTGCTGATTCTTAATTACAACATGTCTCTAGGAGCAAGAATTTTTCAGAAAAACTTGTATGGAAAAATCCTGTAAAAGTTGATATATAGATCTCTGCAATTTGCTCTATTGCAGTTTGAGTGTTGTTGCTAGAACAGCTATAGAAAAGTGTTCTGTAGCGTAGTCCTTTGCTGTATTTAGGGGGCAAATAAAACCATGACAGCTTTGTTAATTTTAATTGATTTTGACTATAACCTACTGAAATATAAGTAGGTTATACAGAGATGTATAGTTATACATCTCTGTTTCCTCTCAGACAGAAAAAGTCTATTCAGTCAGTGTTACTCACAGAAATGAAAACTCCAAAGTGGGCAGAAAACTGTTGTCCTCTCTGGAATTTTTCTGGCTTTGACCTCAGTGAAAACAAAAACTTCCTAAACCAAAGCAAAGCAGCTGTCTGTTGAGTGACATAACATAGCACTAAATAAGTCTGAAGCATTTGTCAAATTATCAATAAAAATTAACTTTTATAAAAGCAGAGTAAATACCTTTATTAGATACAATGGTATTGCTGAAACTTAGCTACAGTAAAATGTTACTTTGGAAAACACAAATACTTAATTTTTTTATTTTTTTAATTTTTTTTAAATCCTGAAGAGAGCTGGTAAGAGTAGCGTACTCTGAGCTCTGTTTATTTCTCAGAGGAAGAACTGACCAGGTCATGATTATAGTGGCTGGGGGGAAATGAAGAAACATTGGGGCTGAAGAGACTGTACCTTTGCTGGGAAGGTCTTCCTCAGCTGGACAGATATTTCAGGTGTTCTCCAGCAAAGAGATACGCTGCTGCATGCAGGGAAAAGAATCGTAAAGCTATTTACTATATGAATCTGTTCTGAATTCAGACTACATGTTTGAGTCTCACACTGACATGGTTCTAGTAGTTAGGAGCCAAGCTGAGCTATCTGTACAAGAGAGATTTCTGTTTCTAACCGGAATCTTGGGCTTCATGGTTGGAGTGGAAATTAAACATTGGTGCTTGCTCTTACATACATGAAGCCAGACGAGCTACAGTAAAGGAGATTGAGATCAGTGGTTGCTTCCATGCTGAGAAGAAAATTACCAAAATAGGACATAAGGGCATATAAAGTCTTCATAACTGACTTGGATTAGATTGCCTGTTCTTTCTACCACCACTCTTATTTCGGGCAGTGATATTTTTCCTTTAGGGGATATTTCATCAATTTAAAAGGTTCTTGTTTAGTTGTATTGCTACATGCTATTTCAGATTTGCATATGTTTGATTTCTGTAATTATTTTGTTAGGGCTATGCACAGGGGCAATGGCATAAATAAGTGATAGCTGGCAAATGGATTTTCCAATTTGCAAAGCAGTCTAACTTCATTTACCTGCTGTTTGGAAGGACATCCTAGTTTTAAAAACACTACCAAGTTTGAGACCAAGCCTGTTTGAGGTAAATCAAAACCGGGTATAGTTGTTGTAATTAAACTTGTGATAAAATGCTCAACTCAAGGAGACCGTAGCTTGAATTAAGGAAGTGTTCCTTAGCCTGAGAAATGTATTAGTAGTCTTCTGACAAAGAAAAGTTAGGTTGGGTTATTATGTTTGAAGTCTTAGTTGTGAACATCTTTTTCATCTTCAACTAGCCACATTTTATTTTACAGCACTTGGGTCTTATGTACACTTCTGCTGTAGGGTTTTATACTCATAAATAGGTTTAGATTTTTAAATTTATTTTTCCTTAAAGCTCCTGACATTTGATCATAGCTGTTACACTAATAGTTGGACTTTCAAGAGTTTATACTGCACTGAATTTTTAAAAAAAACATTTACCAGAATATCTTCCTTAAATATAGGCTTATTCACAGTTTTACTTGTTTGGGCTTTTTTTTTTTTTTTTAAACAACCATATTGCTGGTAGTTTTTTTACCCCTAATCCCGAAGTGTTGCTGCAAAATTGGAACCTACATTTCCTCAAAGAATGGAAGATTTTCAGGTGCCTCTCAATGGGAAGCTTATGCTTCAAGCTCAAAACCCAAACTACTAGTGTAAGGATAAGTGATTTCAAATTGTTTGCATATTGCAGACCATGATGAACGAGCACTGAAAACATCTGAAATGCTTTGCTTTGGTATCAATCTGTTGTGTTAAAAGAGAGCATATGGCTAGATCACACAGGCCCTTTGGCTATTGGGAATGCTGGCACCTCAGCAGATCAGGAGTGTCTAATATGCACATGTGCTGGTGACAAGTTGGGCAGGATTCCCGCTCCTCTTATCGACAGCTGGGATAACAAGATACGTGGATAACATACATGCATATGGAAAGGTTGGGTTTTTTCCTTTAACAGCAGACACATGTTCATAAGGGTGTTTGTTTGTGACATGGAACATATTATAGTTTAACATTTCCAAATGTAATAGCAGTTATATTAAAAAAAAAAAGGACAAATTTTATGTATTTTTTAAATGGTTTTGAATGTAGCCTAGTGGTGCTTTTAACACAAGTTCCTAATAACCCTGACGATTTGCCTTATGAACACATTTTGAGTGTAGCTACTATATCCAGCAGTATGCAGACTATTTTCTAATGTGATCCAAATTTTAATTCAGTATTATGGTGATGCCATAGTGATAATTTTCTTCATGGTCCATCAGTTACACTTGTCATTTGCTGTACCACACAAAAAACATCTTAGTTACCCTGGAGTAGACTTTGTTTATCGTGGGTTGTTGTGTGGGGCTTTTTTGTTTGGTTCTGGGGGGGTTGGGTGTGTGTGTTTGTTGTTTGTTTTTTCTTTTGGGCAGTGATGTATGGTACAGATGCAGTAAAAAACAGATTTGTTTGCAGTTAAAAATACTGCTTTTCCAAAATTATTCTGATTCTTGAAGATTCTCATAGCATGTGGAGGAAAAAAAAAATGTTCTTTAAAGAAGAAAACTTTGATTTGCCTTTATTATGAAATGCTTAGATAATCATAAAGACTTTCCCATCTCAAGAGTTGAAAGATTTGCATTTGTATCTTTTCATGCCATCTTAACTTTGAAGAGAGTAGCTGGCTCACTCTCTGAACAGGTGGGATGAATAAGATAAGAGCACTTTATGAATTAATTATTTTTTCCTATTCATTGTATTTAATGATGATATTTCAAAAATACAGTGAATAATTGTAATAACAGTTACAGTGAAATTAGTTGTAATCCAGATAAAGAATTATTTCTGTTTCAAACACAGTCTACCTGTTTCATGGTCTCAGGGTAATGAATGCAAGACTATGTGAAAAAGGTAGGGCAGGATGAGAACCTGTTTTCTCCTATTTCAGACTCGTAAATATCAGAGAGAAGAGTAAAAGAGAAAGTTTGTGTCTCTTGTGGAATTGCTGGTTTCTTCTGTCAGGATTCTGCGTCACTGCCATTAGATTTTGCTCATATATATTTATTTTCTCTGTCAACTTCTTGTCATGGATGTGACGTTACCAGCATAGTAAGAGCACCAGATATGTACTAAAAATGGTATGTTACCATAAGATAGGTACTGGTTACCAGAGAAGTGGTGAAATACAATTAGTTCCTGGTCTTACAAGCCAGAGACTAGTAAAGAGTGAAGCTAATAATTTGCAGGGAGGAAGAAAGTTGTTTGCATATTACTTGTTTTAAATAGTGTTCATGTAGATGGGAGTATGTGGCTGGTTTGTGTAAGGATGGAGTTCTACTGAGAGCAAACAGCAGGGCTTCAGTGTCCCAAGTGGGTCAGACGCTTTGCATAAGTGGTGGCTGGTGTAGGTCCAGCAGAGTCAGTAGACGGGCTACTGCTCTTGTTCCCTCTGAAAAATGTCACTGCTGAGGTCCCCATTTCTTTTCCCACTGGCCAGAGCTGCACTTTAAAAGGTCTGTTTTTAAATGGCTCACTTTCCCATGGGAGTTGTGTTCATTTTCCTCTTGAAACTTTTATGCTCAGTATCTCATGGCAGGTGCTGTGAAGCTAATATTCAGGTGACTGTTTAAGGTTGCCTGGCCTTTAGGAAGGACGACATGGGGAGAGAGCTGCTGAAAAGAAAATGGCATAGAAAGGAATAAGGAATAGAATCTGTTGTGTGTTGGTCTCCAGAGGTGGTGGCTTGTGGAGTGAAGCCCTACAGGCTAGGGCGGACAAGAGAGCGAACAGGTTTGGTTTGCTTTTGTGGGAGAGAACAATGCAGTAGGGAGCATCTAGAGCCCTATCAAGGGTTAGAAGGAAAAGGCATGATCTCAGAAGTTGCTCTTTTTTTAAGTAGTCTTATTTGACCAAAGAAAATGTCAGTCCTGGAAGTAGAGGAATGTGTAGCCCTGTGAGAGCATTCCTTGGTGAAGAATTTGTTGAATTAATGTGATGTATTGCACAAGAAAAAGCTCTAATTCATCTGTTGTATGTGTGCTAAAAACCAAATAAATGTAAAGCAGTTTTCTTTGTGTGTTATTTATAGCTGCTAGTCCTTGCAACACACTGTTCCTCTGTGATAACCTTAGGCTGCACTTTGGCTTTTCAGACTCTTAGGAGTTCTCTGGAACAAGCTTTCTTCTACATCAGCTGTTAACTTTGGTTGCTGGCACACTATGCACCTTGTATGTCTCAGATCATTGAATCTCTACCCCACTGATGTGGGTAAATCAGGTGTTTTGTGGAGCAGACTTTAAGCCTGCAAGAAACTGGAGGCTGTTCTGAGGTTGATAACTTTTAGTACATATTTTACGGTGCCCAAGAGAGTTATCTTTTCAGGTTAAGCAGGAAAAAGCTTTTCGAGGATAGTGTTAGAGAAGGTAGGGTATGAGAGAGAAACACATAGTCTTTTCAATCTGGAAAAGCCAGTGAAATAGAAGGTTGATGACAAAAATAACAAGAGTAGTTTGGGCACTTGTCATCTGCTCACTGTGTCCATTAGCTCCATTATGGGACCATCTCTGTAAAAAGGATGATGACTGAAAGTTGCTTGAACTGATACTGTGGATATGCCTAATGTCTTGGGTTTTCCTTCCCTTGAACCACCTTTACAGACTAAAAGTTCTGACTTTAAAGTGGTTTCTAGGCAATTGTTACAGTTGTTAAATGGCATAACAAAGTAAGTCCAGAGTTGAGCTGAAATGGGGAAAACCTTCCTAACATGGCATAACAGCTTTCATATAGCTTACTTAACCTCATTAATTAACAAAGAAGTCCTATCCCCCTCAAGTGGATCCTTACTGTGCATGTTAGAGATTTTATTTCCATTTGGAAAAAAATCAACTTAACTACAAACTCCTTATTTTTATTGTATAATGTTTTGAGTTTGTAGTGATGGACAATATGGACAGGAATCCAAAGTTGCTCCCCATCTGGTGAAGTCATTGTGGTCTTGTCACTTCAGTCATTTAGAGAATGTTAGGAGCCCAATTTCTTGTTACTACCCTTTTAATTTTTTTTAATATATATTCATTCATTATAAATATCCATGGATTGGTTTGA
>JANHGN010002851.1:0-19387 GCA_024605025.1 Megaceryle maxima | reverse complement strand
GGTTGTGGTGTGTTTGTTTGGTGGTGGTGTGTGGTTTTTTTTTTTTTTTTTTCCCCTTTGATTCAAAGGATGTGGTTGTGTTGTTCTAAGCACTCAGTTAAATCTCAAGATATAGGTCTAATGGGTGACTGATTCTGTTTAACCAGGAATTATGAATAAGGATTGCAGGACCTGTATGTGTTACTGTTCATGATCTGCTGAATGCTCACACAAATGGTGCTTCTCTTACAGTAGTAAATACTCAGGTTCCTGTGAATTGATCAACAAAAATGATGCAGATCTGTGTGGCTGGGATTGTTCTGCAAAACTGATCAGCCTTAAGACATTTAGCAGTATGCCTGCTACAGTGCCTAGATCCCATCTCCCCTCTTCTCAGGTTGAAGCTGTAGGATTGTAGCAGGTAGGCAGATACTTCCAGACAGACAGAACCAGGTTATGAAAAATGTCAATAACTGTTTCATGATCTCCTTGATACGAAGAAAAGATACTGGAAACAAGAGATCTGCTGTGTGTCTTTTGGTCAAGATGTAATTTTGAGCTGTTCAAAAGCAAGGTTAATTGCTTTTTTCAGTATACAGCTTAGTTATATTTCACAGCAACTTCAGATTGTATCAGCCTGAAGCATAGTGCAAACATGTTCCCTGAGATAACATGACACAAGTAAAAACCTATTATGTTAATAACTTCACTTTCAATTTTTCTGGAGGCTTTTTGGTGGCACATGTTAATATGCTTAAGCTTGTATTTTTCTATTTTTATAAAAATGATTTTTCTATTTTTCATATGTTTTACTGGAAGCTTTTTATGGATTAATTGTAAGACAATAGACTAATTATAATGTAATCAGCAAGCAACTGTTGGACTTGTGTGTTACGTTAGGTTACGGTATAGGCGAAAGGAAAGCAAGTCTGTGGTTTAACTTTGTGACATTCATGAAATGTTCCCTAACTGTTGTCTTGGAAGAACTGTTGTACAGTTCACCATATCTATACTTTTATGTACTTTTAGAAACCTTCTCCCAATAGGAGTATTTCCTTGAAAATAAAATGCAGATGTTTCTGCATTTAGCCACCATCTTTTCAATTCATATGGTGCTATTTAAGAACCCTTAGACTTAAGTCTTCAGATGATTAAAATTACTGCATCTAACAGTAAATTACTACTGTAAAGGCTACACACAAAGAAATAAGTTGCTCTCAAAAAAATGTGATTTGAATCTCAGCAGTAGATTAAGTGAAAAATGCCCTAAGTGGATTTGGAAGGATCACAGAGTAGGATTGAGAGAGAAATAATAAACTGAAGAAAATTAAAATGAAATGTATTTAAGGACTGAAGATACAAATCCATGACTGATAACATAGCTGAGCTAACCATCAGAGTGCGGACAAGGTAAAGAACAGTCTCCCTGCAAGGAAAAACTAAGCCTTAACATCCTGAGAAAAATACAGACAAGCAGAACGGGACAGCAGTAGCCTACCCTTACTGCACAGGTAACTAAGATCTAAGCTTGTATTTCTTTCTCCTAGGTAACAAAGTAATGCAAGAATAAGTTGCCAGCATCTGAGATCTGCCTATTGGCAGACAGACTCCTCCCTCCTGCATGTCCTCAGCCTGGCAGGCACACCACAGGGCTGCTGAGAATTCCCTTGAAAGGCAAGTTTTCTCTCAAGTAACCTGAGTTACTGAGGAAAAAAAATAAATTCCAAAACATCTCAGACAGCAAGAGCCATGTGATGTGCTCATCCCTGGAATGAGCAAAGGAATACTGAGGTTACAGCAACATGTATGTGACTTGTGAGGGGCAAAGGTCTGTTCTAGTTTCCTTTGATCATATTTGAGTGCCATTTTCCCAAACAAGGAATTAAGAATATGGGAAATAAACTGCTGTTGGATCACTGAGGGTTTTGGAATCCCTGTGATGTTTTGAAAGTAACTTTCAAAACATATTAATATTCCTTAACCCTTTTTCATGCATGAGAGTATATCCTGTTTCTGTGTTAACTTTCTGTGTTAACTAAAATATTTAGAAGATAAAATGGTTTGGTTTTCATATATTGACTGTTGTTATTTAATATATGTATTCTATATATGAAGATAGAAACAAAGCCTATTACTTAAATTTTAAATCAGTGAAAAGAAGCAAAGACAGCAGTTGCATGTGATAATGTGCAGTAGTGTTGTATCTTCCCTGGTTTAGAAAAATCTTGAGTCTGAGAAGGCAAATACCAAAGTGTCTCCTGCATGTTGTCAGAAACTGTTGTAGTCCTTCTGATTAGGCACATTCTTTTCTGTTTAAGCAGCCACGTTTAGCTATGCCTTATCCATGCTAATAGGAAAGATCTATACACTGGAACAAATCTAGGAACTGACAGTTATTTCATAGTACTTATGGGTATCTTTATTCATAATGGCAAATATATACTAGATCTTGAAGGCATATTATCCTTTGATGCATGCTTAGCTCCTATTACTATTAATAAAAATTGAATGTGTTGAAAGAAGAAAATACTCTCTGGTGTGCCATTTTGGAGACCACAGCTTTTAAATGCCTTGCTTTACAGAAGTGGCTTTTCTATTTTGACCAAAGTTGAAGAACTTCTGCAGCATTATACATACATGCATTTTGCTCAACATTTTGTTGCAGTCATGGTGTTTTCTGTAATGAGTGTATGAAGTGCAGAGCCTTACCAGTGCAGAATGCACAGAGAACTCGTGCGGTATCCCTGAGCACTACCATCATCAAGCAGGAACTCCAAACTCTTTTCTTGTCAGTAGTTTTATTCAAAGCTTCCCTCAAGGAGGTCATGGGAGGAGGGAGAGAGGTAAAAAGACTTTTGTCAGTCCTTGTTCTGGCTGACTTCTTGGATTTTGCCTTTAATCTCTTTGCTTCTCTTTGATGCAGATACACAGGCAGTTCCACCAAACAGTACCAAGAAAATCCATTTGCTACCTGCCTTCTGCATCAGCTTTCTGTTTGTGCCTGTCGTGCATTTTAGTGATGAATGCAGGGGTCAGGGAGTTTACTTTTTCAGCAGTCTAGTTTCATAACAGGAGGTTAACAGCTTTCTTGCATTTCTCAGAAGTGAAATGAGAATGCAAATGCCAATGTGATGTTCCTGAGCTGTGGCAGTGCAGTCTTGCAGCCCTAGCTCCTGCGTCCCTTTAGGTCATAATAATTAGCAATTCTTTTTTTTAATAATGAGGTCTGTTAAATTTTTAGGTCACTAAATGTTATCTCTATCACCTGTGGCTCATCTTTTATCAAAATAGAGTTCGGTTTGTCAGATAGGAGCTATGCTTTGTTCCACGTTCCTTGCAAGTACGTGTCCAGGCATGTGTTATACTAGCAATACTTGCAGTCGTGTTTTGTGACATACTGTGTTAATATATTACCTTGCAGTCACAGTTAAAGCAAAAAAACCCTCCTTTTTTTTTGTGGTGTTCTGAAATTTGGAGTTCATTTCCAAAATGCACTCATTTGAACCTTTTTTGACCTGTCTTGTAAAATTGTATTGCAAGTTACTGCATGTATATGAACAGGAAACTTAGTAATTCACTGTATTTTGCTAGATAATAAGTTTGCCAGCAGAGACTGAGGGTGATAGAAAAACTGATATGGCATCCTTGTTACTTGGCTTTTGTTAATGAAAACTGCAAGCTGGTGTAAAAATACTTTTCTAGAATAAACTGCTAGTAATGGCAGGGTGGAGAAAAGTTACAATCAAGGTCCAGTGTTTCTCAGGGGGCAAGATCTGTATATATTCTAGACCCCGTGGAGAAATTAAATCAGTAAATTCTTGTTTTAATACAAACTTGTTATTTCAACTGTTTTTCCTGTACTTTGGTGGCAGCGCTTAAAGTGGTATTTTAAATTCAGCAATTGTGGCAGTGTCCTTTTGATCAGTAAAGATAGAGAATTCACAGAATGTACTTTGTGGGATTGCAGCTAAAGCTTTAAGAGGTGTTTGTGTTGTGAACCAACACTGAGGTTGAGAATTGTGAATATGGCACCTTGGTATTTCGTTTCAACTGGTTACCTTAGAGACCAATATCAGCATAGCCATGGTAGCACAGATGTTATGTCAGATCATTTCTTCAAGGCCTTGTGAACCATACTGATTCCTACTCTTTGGTGCTCTTCACAGTTATGAATATGCTTAGTAGCTGGATAAAGAGACACCCAGCATATCTGCTAAAGCTTTAAGCATACCATTAAAACAAAATGTAGACATACCTTAAGCGAGGTCATGTCCATCTATGTACTTAGAATGCTCTTTTTCTTTCCCTAATTTTAAAGTTACATTAATTACGCAAACTGATTGTATAAAAAGTTTCTGGGATAAAATATGGAGATTTGTCTCTACCTTTTATGTGCCACTGTGTCTCCAGAGTGCTATGTGCAGTGGCTCCAGCCTGGGGTATCTTTTACATGTCCTCTCTCCCTGGCAAGTCTCTTCTGCAAGTCTCAGGGTGTTTGAGGAGGTAACTTGAAGAAGCCTTACTACTGTGGACTTGAGGGTTTATCTTTCTGGCCACCTGGATGTGGAGATTTTGGATTTGTAGTCACCTCATGCATTTCATCTTTTTGGTAAATCTGTATCTCACTTTGCCATACTTTGCTGTCAAGGCCAGACCTCTCATTCTGTATAAAACCCCTAACCTCAGGCAGTGCTTTGAACAGGGTATTGCCCATGCAGGTTTATTTGCCTTGAAACTTATCCCCCCTTCTACAGAGGATACTGTGAATTACTTGACCACATTTGTTTTGTTCTTCAGGACTGTAAGCTGCTGTAATTTTAAAATAAATGTGACACAGTTATCTGCCTTCTAGTTAAAGGGGAAATATAAATTTAACATCAAAAGCTTCATTTACCATTTTGGCAAGAAACATACATGTTCAGTTTGAAAACAATTTTGTTGTGATCAGTAACCAGTATCTAATGACATGACCTGTACAATCTGGTTTAACCAACACTGTTGCAACAGAACTTGTGTTCTGGATCCACTGTGACCATACAATTCTAATTTGTTTTTCAACAATATAAAGTCTTTTAAAATGTCATATTTAAAAAAAATATGCCTTGTCATTTTCTGCCCACTGGCTTTCTCTTTCTGGAGCAAGTCAGGCGTGTCACCTGTATCAGCTTGCATCTCGGACTTAACTCCCAGTGTGTGCTTCAGTTGCTGGCTGTGTGCAGAGTTTTAGAAGGGCAAGTTTGGAAAAATAGTAGAAAAACTACTGCTTGGGGGATAATTTTAATCCTTCAGAGTGCAGTATTTTCAAACTATGAGGAAAATAGCTTTCAGGAAAGTTCAGAAAAATGCTGTCTCTCGGGAGGAAGGAATAAAATTATTTGAGATGATGATAAACTAGAAAAATGTCAGCATTTCACAGGATATGGGATCCAAGAGGAGTCTTGAAATTTTTTTCAATAGAAATATATTATTAGTTTGAGGATACTGCTGTGGAACATGAGTAGAGGAAGGGATCTCTGGAAATTCGCTTATTTTAAAGGTCCTTATTGACTTGGCACTAGAGTTGAAATTCCAGGAAAGAATGAATTAAAGCTCCCTTGTCTCCTGTGTTATAAACAACTCTCCCCACAAACCTTTGCCACTGATGTGTCCAGGAAGCTTTCCTTGGCTTACATACCTTGTTTACCTACTGTGAAAATATCATCAATACTATTATTCTGTGTGTACTGAAATATTACAATATCATAGTTGTTAATAAAGGCACATTACATATCCCTGTCTTCTGGGGTGGAGATACATGCTTAGAAGAAAAGAACCATTATAGTCTATGAAATTTTGTTTGTGGACACCATTTTCTTGGTTCTGCTTTTTGGATGGAAATAGATGGTTTTAACCACAAACATCTTTCCCATATATTCCTTAATTCATTCTGAGAAGAAGCTGAAAAAGCAATGAAGATTCAGAAAGGTAGAGAACTGGGGACTTGACATAATCTTGGATTTCTTTTAACATCTGAATTGCCTGAATTTTGAGGGAATGTAGTCACAATTTTGAAGCTAAATCTATCTGTATACTGAACAGAGCCACTGTGTTCCAGTGGCTTGCTCATCAGCCTTTCTCCAAGATGCAGGAGCTATAGCTGTGCCATAGGAATCCATTTAGTATCTGACCACCTCCTTCATGTCCCCTTTTTGGAGCCCTCTGCAACCTTTTCTTACTCGTGCATGAGTCCACACACCTCATACACAGGTGAGGTTCTGGTGGGAGGACTGTCTGGTGTGCATACTTTACACTTTGCTTGGTGCATTGTGGTGTTGCTGAAGGGAGAGATTGCTGGATGGGAATAGCTTTTTTACAAGTGCTATGGCTGTATTTGAAGATAAATGAAAATAAGCATTTTTGGAAATGCAAAGTTTTTGCTCCTACTCCTGAACGTGCTGTTTGCTTACAGAATTAAAGATCTGTATTGAATAGTTTCTCTCGTAAGCAATAAAGATCCGGATTTTTCTATTTTTTCCACCCCTTTTTACTGTCAGTGAGAGACTATACAAAGAGCAGTGTTCAGGTGTAAGTATTTCAGTACACTGTTCAATAGCCTATCTAGGAAAAGCCACAATCCCAAAGTTTGTCTAACTGTTGTAAATTTTGGCTAGTTCCTGTCAGTAGATCTCTGACCCTTTTGTTTCTACAGAAGTTAGTTTTATATTCAGATTGACTGGGGAGGTGGTAGTGTATTTTTTTTTTTTTAGTATATGACAGTGGATTAAAAACATTTGAGGTTCTTTTAAGTATTTTATGAAGCTTTATAGAACCTTCTTCTTCACCACCAGTTTTAATGTAAATCTGAAGGAACAGTTTTACACTATACTTAGAAGATTTCTCTGAAGATAATGATATGCTGGGACAAAATATGTTGTGCTACTTCATCCACTGGAAACAGAGCTGTAATAACTTTCTTAATTGAGGTGATTTTCCGTCTTTCTGCTTGGTATTGAATGATAGCATAAATAGGGATGGAGTGCCCTTCAGGTACGCTTTCTCTAAGTAACGTACTCTGTGTTTTAATTCCTTAATTTTCAAATACATGGATTCCTTAAAATCTGTCTCTTCAGCTGATTTTTCTACCTCATATTTCCTAGGAAATAAAGAAATAGTGCTGAGAGTCTGAAATATGTATTTTAATGATATGCTCTAGGAGGAGTTCCCAGCATGTGCAGCACACTTGCTGAAGGACTTAATGTGGATTTGAATGCTGTAGTATGAGCAGTGATAGAGATATTGCCTTGCTGGTTCTGCTCTTCAGCTTTAAAGCAATGTGTGCATTCTTTGGGGCAGGGACTTCATTGGATGTTTAATATGGTGGACCCTTGAGCCTTGATAATACAATCCACATTCCAGTGGATAAAAGAAAGAACAGGGGTAGTAGATGAGTCTGCAACAGTATTTTATTAGAGCAGCTGAAAATACTGCAATGAAATGCTGTATGTGCTAGGCAGGTTGAGCATTAAATAAGTGAAAAAAATTGTTTCAATGAAAAAACCAATCTGTGTGGCTTCTGGTGGAATTTGCTATGTGAGATCCCTTTGGCAGAGGCTGTCAAGATGAAGCAATACCTGCAGCTTTCCACTGTGAGTTCCCTCTTTGTTTCCTGTGTTTTCTCCTCAATATATTGAGCTGAATACTCTGCAAAATGCTGAGTAAATACTCCATAGATGTCTGGGTCTGTAAGGTTTGCGTTTGGTTTGGTTTGGTTTTTTTGATCCTCTCTCTATCCCCAGAAAAGATAAATTGGAGTGTCTGGCTAAATCCAGATAAAGAAATTATATAAATAAATAAATAAAAGATTCCTGTGATGGATGAAATTAGTGCTGTTTTGAATAGTTTCTAAAGTAGTATATGGGGTTTTTTCATATAATTTCTTTGTGAATATAATGCTTTGTTTTGTTTCAGGTACCTGAAATTAAAAGGTATGAATAGCCAAGGAAGAAAAGAGGTGCCTGTGTCTCCTGGTAAACAATGGGAATTTTTAATATATTTTAATGTAATGGTCAGAGTACAAATGAGCTGTCCACCTCATCACTTTACAAAACTGACTTTAAGTGAAGAAAAAGTGGTCTTTGAACACATAAGAATAAGGAAAGTTAAGAAACTGGGGAAGGGAAGTCTGAATTTGAATAGATGAGTGGTTGTTGTAGAAAGAACTTGGGCAAACTACTATAATTAGGTACATGTTTTTATTTGGGTGCTCCCAACCTCAATCAGTGTAGCAGTAGTGTATTTGAGAAGTTGCATTTTGAGGTAGATAATGGTTATGAAGCCAAAGCTTTGAAGAAAGGGTGTGTTTTAGGAAGTATAGTGATATAATTATTTTTCTAATCCTAGCAGTATTGTTTGCCATCAAGCAGTACATATATGCTTCTTTTTGTGGTGTTTCCGCTGCCTTTTTTTTTTTTTTTGCCAGATGATGATGGCATTTTATAGGGCTTGCATAAACTAATACCAATTACTTACTGTATTCTGCTAACATATACTTCTTTGAAAAAAATTCTGCCAATTACGTGTCAGCTCTGATCATATCCATTATCTTGATCTTTATTTCCCTGTTCTTTATACAGTGTCTTTACCTCCACTGAATAGTATTCACTGAACTAAAAATAATGGTGGTGATGAAAATAATTCATTTTTTTTTCTTTGAAAATAGACAACTAATATCTAATAGGAGAGAAAATGTGCCGTATGATATCATTGCTGTAAGTGGAAATGTCCCAAATGTTTGAAATATGATGTCTTTGTGATTTGGGTAGGTGTGGGCACTAGGAGCAAAACCCATCCAAAATGTGAGGTTTTTAAAGGATTAATGTGTTGCAGTATTTATTCATACTAGAAAGTCAGTGTGTAGAAACTTTGAATCTGTCAGTTCATATAAACTATGAATGGTTTTGAAGAATGTAACAAATCCAAGAGAAATATATTTTGGCCCTAGTGAGAATGAAGTGTTAAAGAACATATTTTCTATTAAGTGTCCTGACTTTCTCTTAATGTACTTATACTTATGGTCACTTTACCAGTTAAATGCAGATTCTGTTTGTGTATTCCTTGATGTAGTGCCTATATAAAGGAAAATGTAATTACGTTCCCAATGGTATAATTAGAGCATTTAAATATAACAGTGGACCTTTTGGGGTTATTAGCCATCCACATTCCAATATTCATTTAATTTTGTTGATGGGCAGATGCAAGTGAAGCCTTAAAAATCTCTGCTGACAGCTGATCTACAACATCACTTGGCAGCTTGCTTCTGCATTAAGCGTTTGTTTAGTGTTTGTGGGTTTCAGTGATTGCTGTCCCTTTAACTTCTGAGAGAAATGTGTTTGCTTGTTTTGTATATACTTCTGATACAAATATTTTATATGTATTGTTATAAAATAATGATATATAATTATACATCTTTGTAGATTATTATAGATGATATATTGTTGATTTCTAGCTAAAAGTCGTATTTCCTTTCCGTGTTCTTTTCTGCAGCATTTGTCTGTAGCCAATTCTGTTCTTGGTAGCAGTGCCATTTTTCTTTAGCATTCTCTTGTGGTCTAAAAATGTCATCTTTGCTTTTCTAGATTTTTTTTTTTTTTCTCAATGTGGTTTGCTCCAACTGTTAATTTCTACTGACTATTTTAGTGGTATTTTGAGATTGTTCTATAGGTGAATTGAAAACAGCAGCTTTAGGTGTCAGCTTCATCAGTACGAAAATGAGGATGTTTAGCAAGTGCACCCAGTGCAATATGACTGTGTGTTAAAGACATATAGTAAATATCTAAATCTTACTAGGTGCTTAAAAGCTACTTGGCATAATGTAAGGCAGGATCAAGACACAATGGATTCCCAAAAGAGTGAATGCCAGCTCTTAGTTTTTGAAGAGTGATGCTTTTTTTTTTGAATGAAAGCAAGCAGTGACTTAATTTTAGTTTGAATTTTATATGTCCTTTCACAATTCCAGGTGACTTTAAATGTACCCTATACATATATCTTTATCAATACCATATTTCAGATTCTGCTTTGTTTCTTGCAAAATTTTCCTCAGGCTGAAATTGTTGCTGGCCACTGTTATAGCCGAGGGCAGAAAAAGGCAGCAGGGATTGGATGTTTTCCAAGTGATGGCTTGGACCAGTTGTTGCTTCATTGTTTTGCTTCGTACTTAGGACTTGCTGCTTCTTTTGATCCAACTTAAATGACACGTGATACAGCCTTAATGCTCTCTATATATTGTAATTGTCAATGTCTTCTGTATGCATGGCCTCTCTGGAAGCTCGGCTTACTCTAGGTCGGGTGGTATGGCAAAGCAGGTTAGAAATCCTGTGTAGGGAAGGGTTTTCTTATTTTGCTTGTGGATAGTTTTTGTGGATTTGCATATTAACTCCAGTTCTGCTTTAGCACTGATAATGTGCAAAGCCCAGTGATATTATTACACTTTGACACTGAATTACCAGATAAATGACTTGTCAGAGTTCATTTATGGTTTTGAACATTTGGCAAAGAGTGACAGCTGCATAGAGCTTATAATTCAGTGATGCATTATCTCGGTGAAATAAAGCAGCTTCCTCTGAAAAATATATGCAAAACAAAATCTTGGGGGTTTGGATAAGGTGGTTTTAGATTCAAAGTGTGATTGTGTACCAAATAAGAGGATTAGTTCTAGAAGTTTGATAATGCCAGAGGAAAGGAGATACAGTAACTTCCCTCCTTTTGAGTAAAGAGCAGGATTTTGGAAGGATGTCAGGCACCTGCATTGGAAAAAGTTTTCTTCCCTTTACCATGGAAAAAGAACAAAGTTACTGATACTGTTCAAATACAGTTTTGTGTTTAGTGTATTCTGGTTCCCACTTCTTTGATACGCATGATCTCTGCACTCTGCTGATCAGTGTGATATGGCTTTTAAAAATATTAGAGAAAAATTGATGATAGCAAGTATTTTAAAAACATCTAATGTCAAAATGATGCAAAGTAAAAACTCTGTATTTCTACTTCAGTGTCTCTTAAATGTAGAGGAGATGTATTTACATTAACTTCCAGAGGAAAAATTAGGAAAAATTAAGGCAGCCCCTCCTTCCTCTTCTGGTCCTCTTGGCATCATTTCTTATATAAACTCAGGCTTACTTTGTCAAAACCTCTGTGTGCAGTGCACCATGTCTGCATTTTAATATTGTTTAATTTTGCATGTTCTCAGATGGAAAATCAAGCTAAGCTGTCCTTCTTCCCTTTTTGATAGTACTAAATGTAATGGGAGGTCCTGTTGCAGCTTCCTGTGCTGCAGGGCAGCCTTGACACTGTGCAGGTGTGTGCCTCTGGGTCAGACCAGGTGGGGAAGAGTGTAGTAGGAGGAACCTCCATGAGCAGTACCTTCTCCTCTCCCCTGACCAGCTCCACTGGGGTCAAGTATCTGCTTGAGCCAGACCTCCTGCCTTGATCTGCTGGCTCAGGCCCACCTTGTCACCAAGCTCTTTCCTTGTGATCCCTGGGCTGCTGACCAGCCCTGGCTGCCATTGCTGGACCTGCTCTGCCCTCTTTGCTCCCGTACGGCTGCTGCCCATCTGTCATGGTGGGCTTTTAGATCCCTAACCTCTGCAGAGCAACCAGCCTGCACTGCTCCTGACTGTAATGTACTGGCTGTTCTCCTTTATGGCAGTAGTCAGTTCAGCTTTATTGTTCTCTCTGTGTGTTGCAGCTGTGATCTAAAATAGTGTGAAAAGCTTACTAATACAACAGAATGAAACAGCTGTACCCATGTTAGTAAAATGGCATTCTGCACCCCTTGGAATGGGGAAATAGTGCTGATTATGTGTTTTTTTTTTAAAAAAACCCCACACAGTTGCAAACTCACATTAATAGCTTTTTACATCTTTAGCTACTATGAATGCTTTCATAATGCCAGATTGCCAGATATTATTATGGCCTGATTACTGGATTCTCAGCCTTCACTCTATTAATTCACAAAAAGAATTTTATAATTATGTATATTCATCAGTTGAGTTCATGAAGGACAATATGTAGCATACAGGAAATTAGAGCTGTGGAGCTAAGAAACTCTCCCTCCCCCACCTAGAAACTGTAATTAGAAGTGCTCATTTAGTGGATCAGTTCTCAATTATCTGTTAAGTGTAAGTATTTGAGTTAGATATGTTCCTTTGTCTAACGTGACTGAACATAATTTAACTTGGAGTATGTGAGGTGTTGGTTACTGAAGGCAAACTGACAGATGACATTTCTCATAAATTGTATTTCTGAATATGAAACTTTGTACGTGATGTCCATGTTTATTCTAGAAGGGAGCTGGGAATTAAGACAGAGCTAGGACTATAGAACTTTCTGTAGGGAATACTTACAGGGATGTGTTGTATAGACTCAGTTTGTCATAATGAGGTTTTTTAATACACAAACATAGTAAATTGCATAGGAGATATAGGACAGCATTCATGGTGGTTATAGCAACATTCTATGTATGGATAGGTACATAAAAAGGGTCGGATACTGCCCGTCTCTAATTCAGGTATCCTTCTGTCAAAGGAAAATCTTTTCCAAAGAGTTTGATCACTGGGGAAAAAAGAGTCCACAGTAGAAACCTGTTTGCATGTGCATAGTGTGAGGTTTCTCTGTGTGTGTGTTTGTGTTTTTCTTTGTTTGTTGTGGTGTTTTGGGGTTTTTTGGTTAGGTTTATTTAGTCTCTTGCTGTGCTTACAGGTTATTTGTAAATGTTCTCATTATCTGGTAGAGTCTGTCTTTATTTGTTTTAATGTTTTAAACTGTAGTACTTGCTTATACTTACTTGACCAGTTTCAGTCTTCATTTTTAAATATTCTGAACACCAAAAAAAAAAAAAGGCATTATTGGAAAGCTGAGTCTTATCCATACAGAAGCATTTCTGCAAAGGAAGCTAAAAGGTGAATTTACAGCACACTTATGACTTTGTACTATATGATTTTATATATTTTTTTTTTTTTAAGAGCACACTAAGTGTAGCTTTACCCAAGGTATAAAGCAGGTACAATCTTTTCAGCTTCAGAAGAGCTTGAGCACTACTGGTCTGTAAAATCAGAGACTTTTTTAAGAGAAAATGCATGAGATCTGGGCAGCTTGTGCCATGGACAGCCCTTGAGCAAGTCACACTGAGTTTGGGTTGTGTGTGTTGTCTCATTGCAAACTCCTACTTCCTGCAGTTCAGGCAGGCCCAAAGATGTTAATTGAGACTTCTCTTATAATCCTTATTATCCTTGGGGACATGTACTAATCTTGTTTAGCTGTCTGGTTGCTAATCTATTAATCTTATTTGTAAATGTGTTAAATATTGGACTGCACCTTATCTGTAGCAATGTTATCACAAAATTCAGGCAACATCAGATAGAACATGAAGTGTTGGATCGTGAATTTAAGAGGCAAAAATCATTACCTGTGCTGCTTTTGCATATTACATATATGTGATTTTTTTTCAGAATTTTCAATGTCAAAGTTTCAAACACTAAAACAGATATTTATGTCCATACAACCAGCTTTTAGGCCTGCAGTGGAAAGTTCACCTTAGAAAGAAAATGCAGTAAACTACTCTCTCTCCCCTTGTTACTTACCAGTGCTGTTCTGCTGTTTATACCACCTGCTTTTTCTCTCTGATATTTTCAGTTATTTAGTGCAATCAACCTTACATCAGCTCTTCTCAGTTGGAAAATGCTGTTTTTGTTTCAGAAGTGAAAAGCTTCTGAGTCCTGATTCTGGCTCTCCAATTATATGAACTGAGTTAGCAACATATACCTCCTTATTTCATTCAGAGGTACTCATCATAAGTGAAGAGTAATGAATACAGCAATAAGCTGTAAATTCACACTGTGCCTTTCCTTATGTAATACCATACTCTCAGGGTGAAACCAAGTGAGCCTGAGGCGGCAGCAGCAGCATGTCTGGTAGTCTGGGGATCAGTAAAGCCTGAGGCAGGTTGCTGGCACTGAACTCAATGCCTCGAGTTCTGGAGTGTGTGTGGCAGTGATTCAGACTCAACACTAAAGATGTTGATAGTGCATCTCTTTGCATAGTACAAGGACAATGAATTTCTCATCCAGAGCTGTGTAATGGCAAGGATCTTTTTTGATGTACAAAAGCACACGGAAGTTTTGGTTCAGAACTGATTTTTGATAAAAATTTGAATTGCATGAAAGGACGTAAAGCCTGAGGTACCATTTACACCGTGGAATTATGCTCAATTAACATGTCCTTTGCCCCAAAACCCCTTAGTTTAAAACCAAGCTTTAAAAGTAGATTTATTTGTTTTCCACACCCCTTTCATATCATAGATATAAAGCAGCATAATTAGGCTTTTTACTGGTCATTTGCTGTTGCTTTGCACAGATTTATTTCAGCTAAGCGGCTTTCAAGTGTATGCAAAGAATGGTAAGAGAAGGTTTTACTCGAGCACTTAAACTATAAACCATCTGTCTGTGAAATGCAATGTTGGTTTCCCATAAACCTTTTTTAAAACTTAGTGACTGCTTAAAAGCAGTAGGATAATGTAGGGCATGGTGTGATATTCCTAAATAGGTTTGTCATGACTGCAGGAAGTGTGTTAATTTTGAAATCAGGGCTTCACTTCTGCTGGGTGTGTTTGTGTTTATCATTAACGTGTCCAAAGACATACTCTGTTCTGTTGGGGATGGGGGATATAACTAAGGTGTGCAAGTTCTATGCTCATCTTCGTGCAATAGATGACTCTGTCTCTCTTAGTCCTCTTAGAAACCTTCTCTATGCTTTCTCTTGTTTTGTTTCTGTGGTCTTGTGTGTAGGTGTACAGATCTCCACTCTTCTCCACACAATAATTTCCTTTCTTGTTCCTGCAGCAGGTTTTAGTGTGTTCACTCATGGTTTCATGATTGAAAAGTAAATGTTATTTCATGTATGTGACTGCTAGGTCATAAAAGCTATTTACAGTATAAACAAATGCATCACAATCAGTTTAGTTGTTCTTTCTGCACTTGGAATATTTGAGAATAGATAACAATTCCAATTTATTTGATTTGTTTGAAGGTTGGGTTTGGTTTTTTTTTCCCGAGTTGTTTGGTGATTTGATTGGGACTTCTGAAAGATTTGGTTTGCAAGTCCCATATTTTTCTCACTATTTTGTTTGCAAGTCCCCTGTAGTGAAAAGAGAGTGCAAAAGGGATGAAATGGCATTATTTTTAACCCAGTGGAGTACTTGCATCATTTTTCACCATAAAACTCAAATAATGAGGAGGTTTGGTAAATGATTATGCAAAGCAAGGATAGATTTCTTTTCATTTGGGACTATTCCTTTGTATAATTGCCGTCAGTAGGGCTAATTCATGGTATCTGGATGTTGTCGTGTAAACACTGCTTTCCATCTGGGTGTTGATAGTACAAGATGTTTTATCATAAATATGTTGTCTCTTTCCATGTTCTCCTGCTGGAGTTACCTTCTCTAAATTTGAGTGAGATGTCATGATTCTAAGGAATAACTCAAAGTCTAAAGGTGGAAAAACTTCTATATTCCTGGAATAGGTCACTACTTGGAAGGGTGAAGCACATGTTTATGTAGCTTCTTTGACATAACAGCTCAGCACTTAGAGAATCATGGACATGTTGCAGCTACCCATACTGAAGGACACCCTTAAAAGAAGACTGAAATTTCTTTGAAGGTAGAGGTGATCTGGAGGCCCAAGCCTCTGGATCTAGCCTCATCTGGGGTTTGGTTCCAGTACTGCTTGTTCAGACTTGAATGTCTGGCTGGGCCAATTGGAGTCAGGGTCAAAGACACAGATAATTTTGAAAACAGCAGTTATAGATAAATATTCTGTAGCCTGTGATGAAAGTTATCCAGGATGAAAGTTACTGATATGCATATTTTAGAAAGCAGCTAGTCAAGTATCTGGGCTTAAGGGTAAGAACAATGTAATATGTGACAGATGAGACAGTTTCACCATGGGGAAAAATCTCTCGTTATATGAGCATTGACATGCTTTGATTAAAATTTTAAATGTGACAAGTGAAAATTTTTCCACATTACTAGCATGTGGAGAATCTGTGTGGGGTTTGAGGATCTTTTTGAATAGATGAATAAACCTTCTTTTACTAGAATTTCTTAATGAAGATGTCACATCTTCAGTCTAAAAACTAACTTGAACTCTAGTTACCCTTACACTTACCAGAAAAGTGTGTAGGTCTCAGTTTCCACAAAGTGAGTCTTCACGTACTTTAAAGTATAGATAATTCTGTTTTTTTCCCCTTATGACTGACTTGAGAGATGAGTTGGCCTCTCAGAGAAGAGTCTCAAACTTGAAATTGGTAAAATATCTGGATAATTTTTAATCCCTGGTTTAATAAGTATGGTCTGGTGTAAATGTCTGTACATATCACATCACACTTCGTTGTACTCTTTATTTTGTTTCCATCTAACTTCATTTTTCTGGGAAATATTAGGGCTCCTGGAGATGGCTTATATACTAAATTTATTAGTTAAACAGAAATCCTAATAGAGTAGCATTAATTTCTTGCAGTTTAAAAGCTAATGCAAAAGGACTATATTGTCGGCAAAACTGTTTGTGGTGTGGGTGGTTTATTTTTTTATTATTATTTTTGTTTGGTTTTGGTTTTCTTTTTGTTTTTTCTTAGCCAGCACACTTTGGTAAGGAATGAAGGAACCAAGTCTGGTGTTCTTAGCAGCAGGGCTGGTGCTAGCCACCCACATTGAGAGCAGGTTTACAATCAGGTGTATTTTCTTCCTTGGAAAACAAAACAAACCCAAGAAACCCTCCAAACTCACAAATTTGTGAGTCACTTGAACTTAGAGGTTAATTTCTTCTTTTTTTCCCCTTTTCTTTTTTTCTTCTTTTTTCCCCTTCTCCCTGTCCCTTTTTTCTCCCCTGACTTGCCTTTTTTTTCTCTGTGCCCCCCTGGCCCTTTTTTCTTCCCCAAAAAGTTTTAGATTTAAATTTACAGTGGAGAAGTCTACATTTTAGATTTGATCATTGCAGAAAACCTATCTTTAGTGAGATAACTGTGGATGGATGGATGTAAATTGTTATGGGAGTCTAGTCCTGGTGTATTGTTGTTCTTGGCCACAGAAGCTGTCAGTAAATAAATCTGAAGTGGTGGTTATAAAAAATAAAATCTCTCCTTCATTAACCTATATTGGTCACTATATGTGTGATAGGCACTCAGTAGTGTTATATGCCCCAAATTTGATCATGGTGCATACTTTGAATTTTACAAATTAGTAATAAAAATCAAAACATTCACCAATTTTGAAAATGTAGTGCTGACATATTGCCCTGTAAGCTGACATATTCTTGCAAAACACTAATTTAATGAAAATTATGTTTTGATTGAAAACAGTTCATTTTTTTCTGTCTCATTCCAAACAAGGCTGTCTGAGAATATCCAATGAACATCTTGGGGAGAAAAAAGAAATAAATCTAAAGCAGTTCAGGCAAGCTGGGAAATAGATTGCAGTTCTTATCCTCTCTGCAGTAATTGTGCTGCTCCAGCTAGAACAGAGCTTGAGCATTAGGTAATGTAAGTATAATGGCCATTATTCTGTGGTTTACAGCTTTCCAGTGCTGTGGTTGAATATACCTCCTGAATCCTGAATCTCCAGAAAAAGCTGACTAGCTGGAGCCAGTAGTAGAAGGGGTCAGTTAGGGGGGAGCTGAAGCCATCGGTAAGACTTAGCACCAAATTTGGGAAGTTGCTTGTAGAGAAAAGCAGAGAAAATGTGAATCGGAAGAGGAGAGAGAATCAGGAAAGTGAAGGACTTGTTTGCAGCTTAGCATGGATCTGTGGAAACGATATTGTGCTAGTTTTCTAAAACTCAATGAATCATTCCAGAATCAAGATGACTATGGATCTGTCAAGTGTTCAAAAGCAAAAAAGAAAGCATAAGAAGATCCAAGCCCCTAAATATGTCAATTCCTTGAATTAGGTGGCTGATATAAGTTAAGGTTGAAGGTGTGACAAGTGGGAAGATTTGGATAACCAAGGAACTCCTATCTGTGCATGAGGAAGGTGAGGTGATATTACTTCCACGGTTCAGTAAAAGAAATTCTGGAGGTGTTTAAAACTGGGAGAATGATTAATGGTGAGGCTCTGTCCTCCGAGAAGTACAGCCCATCACATAGGTAACTATTCTAATAAGGTTTTTCACATCTCCAAGCCACCTTGTCCACTTTAGTCCTACCAAATAATTTGTATTCTTAATAGGTAAGAGGAAAAGCATGCAAATACACAGACAGCTCTTTATGCTATGACTAGGGAAAGTAGTTTAATTTGTTACTTCAGAGCTTTGAACCAATTACATTGCTTTGAATAAAGAATTCCGCTGGATTTGGGGTAATAGTGAAGTAGAAGGCTTTTTTAGGGCTATAGTAAAAAAATCCAGTTCAGCCTGACAGAAAAAGAAATAATTAGAGATTTTAACACCCCACATCTTCCCAAATTACTTTGTTAGGTAGTATTTACGATTAAATAAGTCCAGTCCTGCTATGTTAGAAATATTAAGTCTTTACAGGGATGCTGGTGGATGAAATAGCTCTGTCCTTACGCCAAGCTAATGGGCTTTAATTGTGAAGCCGTCCATCAGTAGAGTTGTGTGTGCAGTACTATGGCCACATCTGTATGCTTCCTTTCCTGCCCCTCTCTGGTGCCTGGCCGGAACACATAGGTAGAAGTTGAGGTCATACAAATGACTGATCACCCTGCTCTTATTTTTCAGAAATTCTGCTCTTTGAGAAAAGTACTGTGAACTCTTCATGAGACAGGTGTACTGGGGATTGTACTATTTGACACTTTATGTTTACCTGTTTAAGGATGTCAGAAAAGTGTAGATTTTATGGAAAAGGAAGTTCACTTTTACTGGAGAAAAACACTGAATCTTGCAAGTGAAACAACTGGTAGTTTCTAACACCATGCTTTTTTCTTTCTTTGCAATGGTAAGTTTTGACTTGATGTTTTAAAAAAAACCCATCCCCATACAAAAAACCCACTGTCCGCAGTAACTCTGACACTTTTCCTGAACACTAATTGTAATTTTCAAATCCATCATTGTATGTGGGGTTTCTCCCCCATTTTCATTTATTACCATTTAATTTGATAAATTATCACTCAGTAGAATGAGGTACTTCCATGTTTTGTTGCTATAGATTAGACTATTGTAACATACTTTGTATAATAAGCAGATTGTCACCTTTTCCAGGCTACAAATCTCTGTTTAAAATACCAATGCATCCGACTGACAGCCACGCTCCGTTTTAGATAGGCAATGATTAATCCAGCCTTTGGTCTCTTACTCTGTGCTGAGAGAGTCTGACACTTTGTAGAAGGACTTGGTGTCCTTCAAGGGATGCTACTGAAAACCTGTAATTTC
>JANHGN010002850.1:66639-119765 GCA_024605025.1 Megaceryle maxima | reverse complement strand
CTGATCCTTTGTGTCTTATTTCTAATAGTTCTTAAAAAAAAAAAAAAAAAAAAAAAAAAAAACCAACAAAAACCCACCAAAAAAAACCCAACTAAAAAAACCCCCACAGTTTTATTTTCAATAGATGTAAGCTACATTCTGTGTTTTAATACTTTGTGTAGAAAACAAATTAGATTCAGAGGAATGCTGTAAAATATGATGAAGTATCTAAACAGATTATATCTATTATACTCTAAAAATTTGTTCTCATCTTTTTTTGTTTATTATTGACTTTATTTGATAAACTTATTTATTCAGGAAACTCTCTAAGCATACATATTTCCCAGATGTTGTTTAGCCAGCTTGATAGCTCTAGATGTACTGAAGCACACTGGGCTGAAGGCATGAAGATTACAAATTAGCAAGGCAGTAATCTCAGTTCTGAAACAGTAGTGCACAAGGAAGTGCAAACATCCATCCCAGAACTAAGGTGGGAGGAGAAATTCTTAAAGCAGAGCAGAAGAAATACTGCAACTACCACACAAACACCTCTTTGCCAAGGAATGTGGGGGAACAGAAAACAGCCTTCTCCCTCATTCTTACAATGACATCATGTGTTTATTGCTGAAAAAGCTCATTGCATTTAGGGCTTTCCATGATTCCCAGCCTTTCAGAAGTAAAGGACTTAAGATAATACTTAAGAAACAAGAAACAGAAAGATAAAATAAAGAACAGAAAGATAAAATAAAAAATGCAACTTTTAGAACGCTGCATCAGATCAAGTGCAGACACTAGCATGTGAAAACTATTGCCATTTACCATAATTTTTGTATCCTTTATAGCAGTATCTGCTCCATTCGTTGTTCACAGTTTATCCCAGCTGACCATTATAGTGTCAGTCTCATTGACAGTCTTATCCTAAGGCCTTTTCTTGCAAAAGCTGATGCTTTTGCTTAAGTAGCAGCCAAGCCCACTGATTGTGATGGTGGTATTTAATTTTTAAAGTGAGTTTAATCCTTCAGTTCTTTGGAAAATGAAATCCTAAGCAACATTGAAAAAGTCTAAGCAATGTGAAAATAAGTTTGGAATGATTTTGGAGACAACAAAATTTTTTGCTGAGGGTAAGTAGACTCTTAATCATAGCAACCATGAACTCTCTATTGTGTAGCTGCCTCAAAGGTTTTCAGATGTATAATTATCATATTTACAGAAATTATTTTTGTTGCTCTTCTTACTTTGTCTTTGTCATGCTTGCATTTTGATATCTTACAGAATCTTGGCCCTGAATTCATGGACAGATGTTTCTTTATAATACTTTTATAGCATTCTAAAGTACTGAGTGAGTCCATGCTTTCACGTTGAACATTTTGTATATGAAGCTACTGGTTTGTGAAGCCAAGCCTGTTGCTATCAGCTGAAAGCTATAAATGCATAAAATCTTTAATTGTAGTCTTAAATTGACAGGAGAAGTATGTTGCCCTAATGAAGAGCAAAACAGAGTTTCAGTTGGAATTGGTGACTCTTGCTGCCAGGGAATCCCTTACTCCACATCAGGCAATCAAATCTGCTGTGGTGGATCCCTCCATGACAGTTTCAATCAGCAATGCTGTGGTGGAGAAGTCATAAGCATGGACTTGGTCTGTTGTGGTGATGAAGAAGAAGGTACTGCACACAAACCTCTCGCAGGTAACATAACTTTTCAAGAAAAAAAGCTTTTAGTCTTTCTAAATCTCGTGACACTAACCATTCAGCAGTGACACACTCAGATTTAAGGTGTGTATGCCAATTTGTTAAAATGAAATTGCACTTTATTCACCTGTTCTGATAGACTGCCAAATGGTGAGCTTTCAATAACCTTTCTTTGCTTTTGTTCAAAAGCTGTAAGGGCTGAAGACACCAGAAAATTCAAAAGGAATGCATGATTTTTCATTATGCCAGTCAGGCATAGAACAAGTCCCCTCTCAGTGAGTAGAGCATAGACTTGACTACCTTATGCTGCCATGCATGCCAGTGCAGGGATTTACCATTTGCTCTTGAGATGTGGGATTAGTCACCTAGAAATTACAGGTTACGATGGTACCTACTTGGTGGTCTGTGTCCCTCACTTGTGCATCTGGACAGGGGTAAACCTGCTACAGTTTAAAATTAACAGAACTTAATCCCTAGCACTAGTCCCTTGTTTATCTGTTGTATCCCATTAATCTCTTACCACAGGAAATGACTCCATCACTCAGAGGTACAATCTGAAACCTACTTCCTCATAATGCACTCTGTGACTAGCTGGTAACAGAGATTGGAGGTATTCTTACAAACCCCATTCAGGTATTTTCATGTGTCTTTTCTCTCCACAGTTATTTACCAAATGACATACCATCAACCTTAGGCTTAGCTTGACAAAGACTTCAGAAACAATTGCAGTCTCAAAGGGAACCTGATTTCAAAACACAGAAATAATGAAGGTTTAGTATGCGATTCTGCTTGTGTACAAAGATGAGTGATGCAGTGCTTTTACCATAAGCATTGCAGTTTGAGGCTCTAGTTGTACAACTAAGAATCTTAATATATAACTAAGAATCCACATCTGATGGCTGAACTTCTCCTTTGCCAAAAAATGGGTGCTATCTTCATCTTATTTTTCATATTCACTGGATCCTTCAGAATCTGTGGTATTAGAAGTTACTCTAGTTCTGTGTTGACTGTCAGGAAAGGTGAATCAGAAGAGCCATTGCAGTGCTTTCTGCGGTTTCTATACTATCTTCCCTTCCAGTGGTGCCTCATGGAGTGTATGCTGCAAACAGCACCACTTGCATGATTTTAGCTCCCCCTCACTGTGATCCCTAATTATGCCTGATCTACGGCATCTACGCAGGGCTCACAGTATCAGCTCTGAACAAGGCCCTCTTGCATATCCGCACATTGTGTGGCTGCCACAAGACGGGGCTGGCTCATAAAACATCTCTTTATGTACTTTATTACTTAAACTCTTTTATTTGCCTGCAGGAGCCCTTTAACAAAATCACATTGAATTGACTTTCTCACACCAAATCAAATCTCCCTGGTCCCAGTTCAGTTGTCTTTGTCAATATGTATTTTATAAATGGAGTGAATTAACAGATGCTGTTGGAACAGAACTGCTGGGGTAGCATTTATGTTTTTACTGCTCTCTCTGGGCAGATGAGTTGTGTAGGAGTGTAATACAGGTATCTTGGGATGAAAGTTATGTTCTTCATTTCAGTATATATGTATTCTTAACAGTTTTTTTCCTTAAATATATATATTTAAAAAACCTTTATACCCTTCTTTTTAAAATGTGTTTAGCCTATAGTGCTCTATCATTTACACCATTTTTCTTGAGAATGGGTCAGAATGACATATTTTTGGCTATTAAAAAGGAAAACAGTGGCTTTTTCATCATTCACAGCTTTTCTGTGAGGACTTTATGCTGTGAGCCAGCACAGCTGAACACAAATACATGTTTGAAAGATGAATTACTGCCATAGTTGAAAAGAGATCTTATTCTTTCGCATTAAGCATAGAATAGATCGTCGTTTCTTACCATATCATTTCTTATCACTTCATGCTCAATAGGTTTTTGCTTAATTTCTTGGAGTAATTCAGCCTTGCTAAATATGTCATGAAAACACACACAACCCACACACAAAAATCTACCTGCCCCCTATCCCATTATTCTAATGATTCTAATGGAATAAACACTCTCACATAAAAACATAATTTACTTATCATTGGCAAATAGATAAGTAGAATTTTGCAAGAATATGGTAATTGGAAAGCTGATCTCATTGTCTGGAAGGGGAAGAGGTAATTTGGGTGGCTTTATACAAAAGCTGAAATGCTTCTGAAGCTCTGTTTTATAGTTGGCAATGAATGTCATAGTTAAAAATATAATGAGAATTTAAAGCTTTTGTTTGAGAGTTTAGTTCCTTGAAAAAATACAAGAAAAATGTGATCAGTAAAAGCACAAGCGTTTTGCACAGCCTTATGGTTGAATGACCAGTTTGAAAGGAGTGTGTTTCTGCAGAATCTAGACCCAGTTTTGCACTGAATGTTGATAAGATCTTGAATTGTAGAACTTTTTCATTTACCATTGTATACCTTTTCCAGAGAGTCTGTCCTACAAAAAGAGGTCTTTTCTTCATCTCACACTAGTCTTTAGTAAATTTCTATTTTTTTATTTTTCACCCCTTGTTGGCCTTGTTTAGTGGGGTGACCATAGAGACATCTGCTGGCAAAGGCTGGCAGTGTTGACATTGTATACACACATCCTGAGCCTCACTGCTGCAATGTGATTACCCAAAGTTGTCTATTTTTGGTTTTAAAGGTTAAATTCAGCAAAAACCCCTCTTGGATTTTTTCTTAAAAAAAAAAAAAAAAAAAAAAAAAAGTAGTAAAATGCCACTATGCTGACATCCCAGACTCTTGGAAGATGATGCTTTGTACTGTTGTGGTTCCTGATCTGTAATAGTTGCAATACCCACACGTAAGCCAAGGATTTTGGAGTAGTTTGCAATTTACACTGGCTCTGTATTTTGTTGATCCTCTATTCTGCCTCCAAAGGCTAAGCCTTTTAATACTCACTTTTCCCTTTTGAAAGCATTGGGTTTGCAGATTTACAAAATTAGTAATTCATCACTCAGCTATGTTTGTAAATTTTTTCAGTTACTGGGGATGCGCATGAAACAATTGTTGACAGAAATCACTGTTAGCAGGAAGTGTCTTTTCCAGCCCATGGATTTTCTTTTTGCTGTAATGCATTATGTGCCTACAAAACATAAATATATAAAGCATGACACATACATTCCAGCTGATTTACAAACAAATAGTTTGTATTTTGGTATTTTGCTGAATTCAGCAAGGCTTTATAGGCATTTCTGGATCCTTAAGCAATTGAATAAAGTAATTTTTAGAAGGCAAATCAATCCATCAATATTACATGGTCCTATTTTGTTTTTCTTGGACCATATTTAAAATTGTACATTTGAGGTGTCAAGGTTCAGGAGTCAAGTGTTACATGTGATAAATTAAGCAAAGGTCAGAGGCTATGCAATGCAGTTTCAGAAGATTGTCTACCTCTGCCTTTGCAGCTCATTCATGCTGAAGTGATGCACTATGGGAATTACTACCAAACTCTGCTCTGCAACATCTGCTCTCCCTAAGTGAGTTAGTGCACGTCAGACATCTTTATGTCAGAATATTGCAGTGATGGATGCAGTCTTCAGAAAATGCTGCATAAAAATCTGGTGTGCCGTTCTGGCCATTAAGTGAAATTACTATTTAAATTAATGGCGCTGTCACAGTTTATCTGTGCAAAGAATGAACGCTGATTAGGGTATTAAGTAATTAGCAATTTATCACACTGGAACAAGGTTGATAATAATTAAAGAAGTAATGGTTTACCAAAGAAACTAGAAAGGGAGTCACTTCTTGTTATGTGAGTGAAATCTTGGCTGAAAAATTTAATTCAGTTAAACAAAGATGAGGCTCACAGTGAAAGAATACAGCTTTGTTTGTTTCAATAGAAAAACAGGTCATTATCAAAATTTTAGTTTGCCTGTCAAAAGTCCCTTGGGGCTGTCTGAGTTGCTTATTAGTATTGAATTGAGTCATTTTCTGTGTTAATTCTCTATGTAAAATTAGTAGAATCCTAGGATAATTTGGGAAAAGGATATGAACAGAAGGAAATATTTACCTCTTGGGTTGCTGGTGATCACAGTTTGATTCCTGTGAATGAAACCAGCCCTGTAAAACAGTAAAGTATGCAAGAAACATCACCATTTTTAGTAATTCCGATGATTGGAATGAAATGCTCTGAATGCTTTAGCAGGATCATACCCTTAAAGAGTAATTTTCATTATGTATGACTTCCTAAGAGAGATTTGCTATAATAAATGGCAATGAGAAAAGTGGCCACTTTTGCATGTGTTTTAAATGCCTACACACTACAGAAATTATGTCAAATACAAACTACTTTGTAGATGTAACAGTATATTATAGGCCTGGGGTTTTGTGTGATATCTTTCTAGTTGATTTAGTAGTAACATTTATTTCATTGCCAGCTATCAAGGTATTTGTAGCATGTGTTTCAGAGTTAAAATTTGCTCGTTTCTTTAAATGGTATGGAGTTCAACATTGGTATTTCACAGTTGCAGAATAATTCCTGTGGATATATGCAGCACTACAGTGGTTATGATGAGGGTTGGGTTTTTTTGATTTGTTTTGGTTTGTTTGTTTGGGGTTTTTTTTAAAGTAAATTATTAAAAGTAGAAGAAAGAGAGTGGAATTAATTTTGGCAGCTTATCAATTCCACTATAGAAATGCAAATTATATTTAGATCTTGACTTCTTAAAGAGTAATTCTCTGTATTAAATGACGCTTCACTGTGGATATTTGGCATGTTACCCATTCAGTTCTACGTACCTAGTACAAACCCCCACTTAAAATTATAAAATATAATGTGAAACATTCTGAAATACTAAGATGCATTATTGGAAGACAATGTGCCCATGTGAGGGGGAATAACTGAGACCTGACTGGAAAGTACATGGAGAAGCTTTCTCAGTTCCTATATTCTACTGGAAATTTTCATCAACAGTCTGTCTTTGACCTGCTGTGCACAGGACCTTTGTAAGGTATTTTGTAGCAAAAGTTCTTACAAAAGTTCAGCAATGGTATACGTTGATTGTAGGGGTTCTCTGTTTATTCCTCTAATTCTTGATTGTTTTCAGGAGCTCTAAAAGTCAGGATGCTTACTTCAGTCACCTCACGTTTGAATTTAATCTCACTTTAGCTAAATCTGCGTTATTCCAGCTGCTGATGGTTTTATGCCAAGCACTAGTGCATTCTGAGCTTTGTCCTTTCTTTATCTATCTATTTATTAACTTACATTTCATATTCAGATATTTTTGTTTGTTTGTTTATTCATTTCAGGGATGTTCTGTTGTGGGCAGGAATATGTGAATGTGTCAGACACCATATGCTGCTCAGGTTCCAGTGGTGAGTTCCTAGCACATGTTAGAAAGAATGACCAAGTGCCAGTAAAATGCTGTGAGACTGAACTTATTCCAAAGAGCGAAGAATGCTGTAATGGAGTTGGATATAATCCTTTGAAATATGTTTGCTCTGACAAGATTTCAGCTGGAATGATGATGAAGGTAATTGATAGAAAATCTCCCAGTAGCTCTGATTTGACGATGGAAAGAGAAATACACTGTTCATAACTATTTTTCTAAAATGAGAATATAAAAACTCTTGTGTGCATTATTCATTTTCACATTACATCCATATTAATACCGAATGAGTTCACCATGATTGATGTTATTGCAATGAATTCTAAAGGAATTAATAATGATTAGCTGCCTCTGTGAAGTGTTGCCCAGCACTTCAGATCAGTACAGTGGCTAAAAGCTGGCATACTAACAAAACTGGCATGTATAGCCAACTTCCATTCTGTGACCACAGTTCCTGATGATCTTCCGTAAGTGGAAATTGAAATTGAAGTGGCCAGTTCTGAAGTATAAAAATGCTATTACATTTCAGTTTGGGCAGGCAGTATGAAACAGATTCCCCAACCTCATAAGAAATACAAATAAAATTAAAGCAATGTTTTTTAAAGTTATTTAAAGTGTTTTAAAGTTATGTTTTTGCGATGACTTCATCCTGATCCTCTAGAAAACCAGTGGCTATTTTGAAACAAGGTTCAGCAGTACTAGGATAAGTCTCTGTATAACTTTTAGCAACAATGAGGGTATTATATTTTTGGTGCCTTTCATGCCTAATGAATTATACAGTTTATTTTTACTCTTTTTTTAATGTAAGAGGCATAAAGGCATAGTGGCCACTGACTATAGATATGATCATAAGGCAATTTGACCAAATCTTCAAAGTCTTGCAACTGCAGTCAGATTCAATAGAAATCTTCAAGAATTAGCATCTTTGTGTTGCATTTAAGCTGTAAAAATATTGTTGACTGTTGTTACAATTTTCATTTAAGAAAATGAATGTTTCAAAGGATTGAAACTCTGTTTATATATATGTATATAAATATATGTTTGTATTTAAAGAGAGGGAGAAACTGTGTGAGAGAGAAAGTAAGAGGGTTGGATATTGTGAATTCCACAATATGGAAATCAGGGAGATATTGTGGAATTTATCACTAAAGTAAAAAGAAAAACAGACCCCATCCCGCCACATACAAGTGTTCCTGTATCCTTTTCATTCATCTACTAAGTTAATCCACAAATATTTCTTCCATCTTCTCCTTTTCATGTGAAGGTTTTAATGTCATTTCATTTTCAGACTGAATAATTTTCTCCTAGAGAAAATCCGAGTGTTGTGATGAGTCAGCTACAGTTCCTCGATGCATTGTATTAGTAGTTCATGCAAGGCAAAAAATGACTGAGAATAGGTTAATGAATTCTGGTATATAACATGCTAGATCCATGCCTTAGGTATAATGTATAAACAAAGGAAGCGCTTTGTATTTCACTTACCCGCAGTAGGAAAGAGATAGCAGTGCTGGCTTTCTGATCTGTATAGATTTACTAACATTAAAAGGTGATAGTCTGAGACATATTCTGTAGCTACTTCGTATGTGAATCCAATCCATCTATATCCCACTATATTGATATCTATCACAATGTAATTTTTGTGAAAGTGCCAGGTTCTGGAAATTAAATTAGCCGAAGTTCATAACCAGCTAACAAACTAATTTCAATACATACGATCTCTTTGGTTTTCCTTTTAAAATTTTCAGCCTAATGGGCACAAATATTTGTAGAATATATTGCAGTACATTTCTTCCTGCAACAGCCTATATTTTATGAGAACTATTGCTCTCCAGCTTATGGTTTGGCAAAAATGTTATTCCATGAATTTTAATGGAAACTTGTGGATGTTCAGTGTATATTTCTATTTCTGTGAATTGTTCTTTATGGGTTAAATCTTATATCTGCATCAACATTTGCAGAGGTCTTCTTATTGCATCAAAACTCCTGTTTAAGAGTGATGTGGCAGAGGACACAATTTATATCATCCATGGATAGAGTTCTCATCCTTGACAGCTGCCGAGGAATTGCACAGAATCCTCTTGTGTACTTGGCAACCTATGTGAGGGGCTGGGAGTTTGCTGCTGATTTGCCATGGGATATTGGCCTTTGCAGAAGCAGAATGTTCAAATTCTAAGATTAAATCCTGGTCTTATTTGATTATAGACTCTTCTACTTTCAACAAACTCAACCATTGGGCTTCCAGATGTATAATATTTGTGGTGTTTTCATGCAAGGATCCTATATAAAAGTGTTAATGACCAATGATGGTAGATGGGCCAAAGGCTGAAAGGGTCTCCCATATGCTAGAAATATCAATGTATTCAATGTGGTTGCTTGATTTGTGTGTTGTGTAAAGACAGAGAATACTAATATATGCATTTGTAAAGAATGTAAATATATTAAAATGGTATGTGTATTCCTCAGGTAAAAGAAGAATGTAAGGCTAATATCCTTTGCCCTTTATCAATGGAAGCAACAGCAAATTGTGGAAAATGTGACTTTGATGCTAAGGAGAATATCTGTGCGTGGGTAAAAGGTTCACGGAGTCCTGCAGAAAGGGAGATAAAGAAAGATGTTTGTCCAGCTGAAGAGGAGACTGTCTACACTGGAAGTCCAAACCACTATTCATTTACAGGTAAGGAAAAGTGGCATATCAGATTGTTGATTTGCTAGTGTATTTAATTCACTCTGGAGAAAAAGATGTCCTGAATGCTATCAAGTATTCTAATTAAATGTGAAGCAGTTGTATTGAAGTAGCATTCTTTAAGAATTAATCTGTGAATCAGGACAGTATCTTCAGGGAAATGAAATGAGTAGTAAGAGGTTCAGCAGAATACATAAGGTCTGAACCTGCTTTCACAAAAAGTTGATAGAAGCATTACTGTATCAGAAAATGGCCCTGACTAAAGGAACAACATCCGTATCTACCTGTTTTTTAAAGAAAAAAAAAAATAGTATTTTGATAAGACTAAGACGACCTATATGTCTTTTTCTAGACCTGAACCTCGAACCTTTTATCACATATGAGTACAGAGTGGCTGCTTGGAATAGCTACGGAAGAGGCTTCAGTGAAATTAGCAGAGCTGTAACTAAGCAAGATGTGCCACAAGGTGTGAGTCCGCCAAAATGGGCCAAAGTGGATAATCGGGAAGACATGATACTTCTAAACTGGGAGGAACCACTTCGACCAAATGGTATTGATATATATTAAAAAAATATGCTCTAGCATTCAGCTGACAGTATTTCAAAATCACAAAATGTTCCTTAATTAATCACTGACACTGTAATATAAACTCTGCAAGAAGATTTGCTCTAGGTGGAGATCATTTTCTGCTCTAGGTGGAGATCATTCTCTAAGAGTGGAGTAACTTCACAGAAGACAATTTAATATGTCTCTTAAGAAGTGCCCAGGAGCCCCTTTTGAGGACAGTTGCAATAATAATTGTCAAATATGACTAGAAAATCAAAACATCTTACAAAATATTTGGGGGTTTGGGACTGGGGAGGAATGGGTGGTACTCATGTTTCTTTCAAGAAATCTTGCTTATGAATTTCAAACAGTGAGAAAACTTGGAATAGCTCTCAATAAAAATTGAGAAATACTGAGATGTTGATGTAGAGATTGAGGAGAGTATCTGGTAATTGACATTAGTCATTTAAACAGGATGATTGTCTGTTACAGGGGTCGCCTAGAGATTTACTTCATTTAATATTTTCTGTGTGCAGAGTAGGTTATTATAGTATACCATCATACAGGATTTCTCAGCTAACAGAAGGGAAAACTTTCTTTCTGCAATAGGTCTTATTATTCACTATATCATTCTCCGAAATGGAATTGAACGTTTTAGAGGAACAGAAATGAGCTTCACAGACACAAGTGGTGTCCAGCCATACCAAGAATATTCATATCAGCTGCGAGCCTGCACTGTTGCTGGTTGCACAGACAGCAGCAAGGTTAGTGAATTGGTCTTTATGGAACTGGTGCCAGAATTTTATCAGCCAGTGTGGTAACATAAAAATGCTTTTGGAAAGGTGTGATTTGAAGAAGTGATGATTATTGAGTAAACAAGTGAAAAACATCAATAATCTTGTTTGGATTCAACTACTGACAGGTGATTATTTGGAACCTAAGGTTGACACAAGCAAGAGGAAGGAGAAAGCAGTATCTCAGTCTTGGCAAAGCTGAAATTGCACTGTTGGAACTGGTGTTTGTTAAAGAGAAAGCTGTACATGATAGAATAGAGCAAGGAGTATTAAAATGCACTTTCTCTAAGCCTTGAAATTAAATCTTTGCTTCTCACTAGGAGGTCTATAGCCTCTTCTTCCTTGGTATTTCCTAGTTTATCTGCTTTAGCTCTAGTCTATCAATTTGTTCAACAATCTTATTCTGAGCCTCTGTCCACTATGTTACCCTTCACTGGATTTCCATGTCGGCACCTGCTTCAGGCTTTACACTCCCTTTGTGTACAACCTGTCTCTGCTTCAGTTTTAAGCAAACAGAATCTCTTTCATCCCTTTCTCACAGCTTCATTTCCTTTTGTATAGTTTTGAGTCAAGGGTGCCTTTCACCAGGATTGCTGTTTAACCGGCTCTAATTCATATTCTGAAAAGTACTGGCTTTATTCATAATTTGGAAAAACTATTTCTTAAGGTTACCCTTTTTCACAATGATATCCTTGCCTCTGTGAAAATTAATTTCTAGGACTGCAAGTGTGCAGTCTGTGGGGCAGGGGTGGGGAATAATGACTGTGCTTTGTGATTAAAAAGTGAATTTTGTGGCTTATTTTGGGTATATTTTTTTTTTCCAGATGTTTAAATGCTTTTCCTATTTGTGCAAATCTGATCTAACAGAGCTGTGGTAGGCATAGTTACTGCAACCATTGGCCTGACCTAATAAGTCCTCATTATTTCATTTGCTTGTAATTAAGAAGTTTACTGTGTCAAACACTGAAGTCTGCAAGTAGGTCTAATTCCACCAAATGCACTAAAACAATATATTATAGAGGGCACATTTTATATTTAAAACATAATATAAATACTTTATGGTGGTAATAATAGAAAAAGAAAAGGGATTCTCAAAGAGAAAAAGATCTGACTCGTTAAAAATGTGCAATTTGGAAATGCCTTTTTAGGTGATGGTAGAAAAATGTCAATAGAAAATTAGCTTTTTCCATTTTTTGTTTGTTTGGTTGGGGTTTTTTATGTTGGTTGTTTGTTTTGTTTTGGGGTTTTTTGTTTGTTTGTTTGTGGGTTTTTTGTAGAAAGAGTTTAACAAGTGCAAAGTTATACTATCGTTCAAAAACTTTGGTTTCTTTACAAAAATATGGAGTTGCAAATAACAATAGAGTTCAGATTGCATGCAGGAATAGCCCCATGTTTACTGGTACTTAAAATATATGAAATCAGGTAGTTAAAATGCAGAGACACTGACAAACCATATGGAAGTGAGTTATCAAGAGTTTTCAAGCAATACAGTTTTTTTTGTTGCTTCACCCTGTGCTATACACTGCAACTAAAACGTGGTGGACCTGTTGTGATAAATTGTAGACATAGACTTATGTAATGTATTCAAGGTCAGATTTCATTGTGAAATGGAGGAAAAAAGTAACTAGTTCTCCAGGCCCTTGGTAATGATATGCCAGCCCAAACAACATTTTAAAACAAAAGTGACATTCTCATTGATCATGGTATCTAGTGTACTATTACATTAAATTGCTGTTTAATTCATATGTCTTCAGGTAGTTGCAGTCACTGTCCAAGGAGTCCCACAGAGTGTTCAGCCACCAGACATCATTGCTTTGAACTCAACAGCATTACATTTAAGCTGGATTGCACCCAAGAAACCAAACGGTATCATCAGAGAGTACCAGATCAGTCAAGTAGGGAAAGGACTTATATACACTGATGCTGCAAGCACAATGCAGCACACAGTATCAGGTAAGGAGGCAGAGCTCTCTGACAGGCTAATGTCCTGTCCTTAAGATATAAGACAGTATTAACATATTAAAAATGCTTCTTGTCAGTAACTTTTAAATCCCCAGTACGGTGCACAGTTTAGAATGCTATATCATGACTTTACGTATCTTAATTTTTTTTTTTTTCAATCTCTTCATTTCTAGCTGCTGTTTCTTAAAATATTAATGGATTTAATTTCAAATTTTTAAAATAAATCTGTCCAGCTTAATTCACGATGCATGCTTTGTGGTGTGCTCGAGGTCTCAAATATTCTGTGGGGGCTTGCCATCCCTTCACACAGATTCACCTCTTTTACCATGATTAATGTGCAGTAACGCAGTTGAAGTCACTAGTGCTGCTGTGAATATGTAGCAGTATAGGAGCAAAAAGCATCCATACTTATGCCTGTGATAATAAAAGGAAAGAAGACAGAAAGGGAAAGATCCTGGGTTCTGTTTATGATCATATATATTGCCTATAGCTGTTTCCTAAATACTTGGTGAAATTTCAGTTGTGTGTGTATATCTGCAAGAAGCTTTAGTCAAGGGATTTTGGGGGAAGGTTTGACTCAGACCTCAGGTATATTATTTTCACACATTCAATTTTCAGTTATATTTGAATGTTGCACTAAAGCAAAAATATTCTTAGAAACTTTTCTGTCAAAGACAAAACAGGAACATAAATATTCTGCAATATCTTTTTTTCACTCTTTGACCTCATGTTGCTCATCAAAGTCTAATATGTATAGTTTTTAGTAATTCATAAATACATTATTTTTTCTTTTATTTTCTTTCCACTCGAATAGGAAACTTAGAGATTTTTTACGTTATACACACCATAAGATAGCCACCCAAAGAGTAGAAGTTAACTTAAGGTTCATAAAACCTAAACAGCATATACAGCATTCTCATCCACTCTTCAAAGCATTAGTCCTGTCAGAGTGGATGCCTTAGTGCTTTAGAAGAGTCTGTCCTTGCTGTAGTCACTCACAGAGGAGTACAGGATTGCTGTTCCTCTTTGACACTGCTCAATTGTGAAATTCAACTGTATATTGCGCCTGTCTCCATGTTTGGTGCTTCTGAACATGAGACATTAACTAGAGTATGCCAGTTGGTGGTGTTTTAGAATTTCTGTTGTACTGTAAAGAAGACCTACCAACGAGTAATGATTTAGCAAACCCATATTCTTGTGCTCCCACTGTTCTTCTCAGAAGGCATTTATACATCCAGAGTAACTGAGATTTTAATGCAAACAATACTAGTTTTCTTACTAGTTGGAAGGGAGAGGTAATAAAATTATGTCTTGAAAAACAAGGATTTTTTTTTTTCTTTTTGTGTGCCTGTTCCATTGAGCCACTGCCCAATGCACCCATGTTAAGCCAGGAGTGAAATAAGTGATTGTTCCTCCTGACAGTCATAATCAAATCTTATGCTGTTTTCTGCTGGAGCTTCCTTGGGTAATAAAATGGAATTCATGGCAGTGATTTAGCAATGTGGATAATTATTGCTCTCTAAATTAAAAGAATAAGATAAAACAATCAAATTTATTTCATACATAATCTCAAATGTTTGAACTGCTTTCTTATTCCCTGTGGCTGTACATTTTGATTTTCACATCTTTTTTGTTGGTTTTTTTGTTGTTGTTGTTGTTGTTGTTTTTTTATCTGTCCGCTTTTCCCTGAGCAACAGTTGGACATTAATGAAGCTGTAGCATTAGTATTTCTTGAGACTTTGAATCTAGGGTTTTGCAAATAACAGACGAGAAGGCTAGCACCTTGCCACTGCACCATTGTCTTGCTGCTTATTTTTAATTACATCAAAGCTTTGGAAACATGATCCCACAAATGCTTTGTGGGAATAGCGGTGAATGTGCTCATCATGTGAAATCCATAAATTGCTTATAATCCTCTCAAGATGTTAAAAAAAGCATTAAGTAATTGAAGACAGGAAGTCCTCAGTTAATTATTTAGAGGTGTTATCAATGCTTTAAGCAAACTGAAGCATTTTCTGCTATCTCACTGAGTTGAATGCCACTGGGACCTAGGGGCAGCAGCCATCATCTTCTCATATTCTCTAATGCAAACAGCACATGGCAGCTTGTCAATAAAAGACCTTTTTATATCATTTATTACTGAACACTTCCACTACCCTGTACAGAACAATTTGGATGACAGTTATGGCATTGTTTCACTTTGTGTTACTACTACTTTACAAATGGGCCTGCTAATGCTTTGTAGTGGGGGCTAGGCAGAGGGTAAGAGTGAAGAAAATAATTAAGGCAATTGTAAAAGAAAGCTAAGAGTGCCCTCTTCAGCAGCAGCAGGTGGGCTAAGACTCTTAACTCCCCCTTTTTAATACGCTAAAGATAATAACCCAACTAAGATGCTTTATTGAGAACTTGCAGGATCAATCATCTTTAGGTAAAAGCCAAGCAAGATCACTGATGTTATTTTTAGTAAAAGAACATTAAGAAATATTTTAGGACTGAATATTTTGAAATTCTTTCATCTTGAACATCCATTTCAGGGTAGTGAAAACTGAAGTCATAACAGAAATGGTGTTACTGGTCAACTCTATGTCCGTGCAGCACTGAATCATTAGTAATATTTAGCTAAAGGAAGCTCTTGGGGGGTGGAGGGTTTGTGAGAGGCTGTGGTCAGCAATCTGACATCCTCTTGAGTAAAATTCCCACAGCAGTGCCCAGGAGCATTATCCTAGGAGCTAATTACTGACCTTGCTGGAGCCATACCCACAAATGGAGACAACCAGTATCAGAAGAAATTGATTTGGCTAATAGAACAATGCATTCTTACAAAAACCCACTGTTTCACAGCCTTTTGGTAAATGACAAATGCTGCAATAACAAAACAAACAAACAAGCAAAAACCAAACCAAACAAAAAACCAACCAAAGCAAACAACAACAACAAAAACCAAAACAAAAAGAAAAAGAAACAAAACCAAAAAACACCAAATTTTAAAAACCTGCAGTAATAATAGACAAAAAAAGAAAAGGAGAGAAGTATCCACAAATGAACAATCAAATAGAGAGACTGGAAAAGCAAAATGCTGTTTATGTTTCAAGATTATCTTGTTATTATCTTGTTATTTTTATTATTAATCACACAAATAGATTTGCACAGAGGTTTCCAAAGCATGCATAAGACAAGCCATTTAATGCAAAGCTTTAATAATCTAGATAAAATTCTGCTGTGACTGCTCCATGTATGACTAGATGTTTCGGGTATCAGGATCTCACTAATAAATTTAGTGAAACCATGTGCTCTTTTTTTAGTGCTCATTTTTCTCTTTAAAGTGTAGTTGTAAATGAGTATTGCTTTATTATGCATGTTTCCTTTAAAAGTGAACATGACTCCCTTTAGGGGAATTCGAGTAATTTGTTGCCACAGTAATCTTTTCTATCCTGAAATGTTAAATACTTGGCTTTCCTCCATGCCTTTGCCTCTCTTTAGTCTGCAACTGTCATTTTCTCCCTTCTTACTTTTCTATGCAGTGTTCAGATGATTTTTCTTCTCTTCCAGTTCATGATTAGGTTGCAGCCAGGGCTGTCCCTCTGAGTCATCTCTTTATTTTCTCTCCTTCATGTCTTGTTCAATTTGTAAGCAGACTGCATATCTTTTACTCAGTATTTTAACTTTCTACGTAATTGTTGCTTATTCTTCCTATTTGTTTGTAATATATCTTAATTAAAATATCTTCATACTGGCTATGAGCAAGGATTTGTTTATAAACAGATATCACACAGACTTTTTTCTTGTCACAGAATTGCATTCTTCTTGAAGTAATTACAGTTAGGCACGAGCTACATCAAAAGTACGTTATTAAGGTCACAAAGCCACACGCTTAAAAATTGACTTGTATAATATGTAGGAATTGACCTGTATAAACCTAATTCAGCCTCTTTTCACACGAGCAGTCTGCGTTACACAGTAGTGTAGTAATTTGTACATAAGGTTACTGCCCCACTCAGTTCACAAGCTGTGGCTCTTCCAGGGAGAAATAAAATGAGAACAAAACAGTCCTTTATGTAGGACTGCAGCTTTAGCTTTTGCCATGTTTGGTCAATTTATTCATTCTGGGAATCTTGGTCCTAATTCTGCATCTACCCAGAGCTGAATTTCCTTTCTGCCTGGCAGAAGTCAGGGAGGTACAAGCCTGAAGTTCATGTGGATATGGAGCACAGTGAGGGATGGTGCCAATGCAGAGGGATAAAATGTGGATCGCTGAGGAGCTGGTGGCACTGGCTGACAAGAGGAAGAGAGAGAGAAGGGGCAGCGTCCTGGGTGGATGGCCAAGCGGCAGCACGTAGGGTAGACTCGCTGCTGCAGCACACTCCCATGTGAGCTCTCTGTTGAGCTGCCACCAGCTGCCCCTGAGGCCCTCTCCCAGCCATGCCCACAGACCCAGGACCCCATTTCAGCTCAGGCTGCTGCCCTTAATCCCTGCTCATGTCTGTGCTGTCCTCTAGCTCTGACACAGCCCTGCCCTGCCCAGACAGACCCACCATGTCCCAGCCCAGCCCTAGGATATGCCTAGGCTGGGGCTGCCCCCAGCCTGCCCTGCTCCCCAGCTGGGGTAGTGGGACAGGCCCTGGTAGGTCTCATGAATCCTGTGGGATGCCAGATTAGAAAGCTACAGTGAATGGAGTGTAGGACAGCATGGAGGAGAGACAGCCTCTGGGTTGAGGCAGTTGGCTTCTGTTGTCCAGGGCATTCATTTTACAGGCTGTGGTACTGAGGAAGGCACATCTCAACCTTTCCCAGTTTGTAACAACCATGTCTTCTCCATTTTGTGGACACCCTGTCTGAGACCTGGGTCCTGAATTTCCTGAGCTCTCAGAGCTGCAGCTGAAGGCACCAGCTGTGCTCAAATATATAAAGTTTTACAGAACACCAGGTACTCTGAACAGCCATATCCCAGGCATCCCAAATGTCCTCCTTGCAGGTCCAGAGAAACTTTTTGTTTCTCTCGGTGTCTTTGAGTCAGAATCCTGTTTCCGAGAGAGAGAATTTTTTTTCATGTTGTTTTTTTGGCTTTTTTGTTATTCTTCTAGTTCTGGATTAAGCCATTTGCAATGCTTAGCTGGTTGATGTTAGTAAAGCAACTGTATGCTTCAGGGGTGGACACTACAAAAAGCCTCAGATTACGTACAAATAGGCAGCCCAGAGACCATGTGATGGAGGGGATTTTAGATAGGACTGTGCCACACAGCCTGTTTACAAAGAAAATCATATTGTACAACGTCCTAACACTGAGATTTCCTAGTTTACGAGGGTTCAGTTTTGCAATCTTTTCCGAGTTTTTGTGTATAGTGTGCTTCTTGTACTATTTGTGCCATTCACATTCAGAAGCAGGAACTTTTTTTTTTTCATGTATTATGAGGTGTTAACAAGAGGGTCCTTGAAAACATGCAAGAGCAGTTTTCACTGCCTGTGCCTGGTAATATTTTTAGGATCAACTTTGAGAAATACTGGAGCATGGTCTTTGAGGCTGTCTGATCAGCAGTTAAAGCTGAGCTCTGAGGTGTTCAAGATAGGCTTGCAAAGGTCTGCATCTTTAACAATTTAACTGTAAGAAGCCTTTAATGGGTGTGCATTTTAAAAACTTACTATCTTAGCCAAATATTGGGTACAATTTTATAATGAGTCCTAAAGTCAAATTCTTAAGCAGCAGGCAACTTGATGTCAAATCTAAAGTCATTGACACACAGTACAAGGATGTTTGAAAATTTCCAAGGAAAGGTCAAAGCAATATATTCTCTTTTAGTCTTATTCAAGGATGTCCAGTGTAGAAGGTTTGAGTTTAAAAAAAATACGAGTAACTAAAATTAGTATCTTATAATGGGAAGAGCTCGGTTATCAATCCTGCTTCTAACTGCTTTATAGCATTTATAGTAAAATCTTGTAACAAATAGGAAAAAATAGGGTGAAATATTGAACTAATGGGAGTTGGGAAAGGGACAGGAATAGACTATCTTTGAACTTGTTTTCAATATAGCAGATGATTTGATGTTTAAGTAGAAGAGCTTTTGGGGTTTGTTCTTATTGTTTCAAATACATTTGTAATAATTTTTCATAACATTCAGGCTCTTCAGCTTTTCAAGTCCAAAACTCTAAGCAATTAAACTTTCTGGCACTTACCTGTTGGAAACCTTTGAATGTCTATGGCCATTGCCAGTGATGGAGATTATGTCTATGCCAAGAATGTTTAGGTGCTTTCCTGTTAATTTTCAACCATTTTGTACAGGTAGAAGAATAGATTTTTAAAAACTAATGAAACAACACCACCACCACCAAAACAAACACCTTAGAGACTGGGTGATAATCTGGGCTAAAATGCAGACTTGTTATTATGCTGCAAGTGCCATCTAAATTGATTGATTTGAAGCTAATTCAGATATGTCTATATGATGGGCATCCATAGATCCGTAGAGACACAATCTGAATTGTTTCATCAGATCTTTTTAACTACTACAGAGAATGATTCATACTTTGTTTGCCAGAAAAAATACTAAAAGTTAACTTTAAGTCCGGTAACATTCTATGTAGTGATGTAATTCTTGGGATGCCTGTTGTCAATATCTCAGCCTAACCTCTGTTTGCTCTTTCTAGGTCTGCAGCCATACACTAATTACAGCTTCATGCTCACTGCATGCACATCTGCTGGGTGCACTTCTAGCCAACCACTTTCAGGTCAAACTTTACAAGCTGCTCCTCATGGTAAGTGAAAAAGACCATCTTACAGAACTGCAAACAAATGGTTATATGAGCTTGTATTTTCTGATAGTTTAACAGGGTGCAAAACTCCACTGTCATCCAAAGAGCTAGCATATATAAATTTACACAAGAGAATCCACTTCTCTTGGAGTGTTTGTATCTTAACACACTCTTCATACTGACTGCCTGGCACTGCTTTTCTATTTTATTTTTGTGACGATTTTGTCAACTTAATCTTTGGCAAAATTAGAATTAGCAGATAAGTATTTTTTAAGGCACAAATAAATATGCAGAGGTAATTAGGTATATAAAGGCTGCAACGTTTGGCCTTGCAGTCTATTAACCGTACCTTGTCTTGTTGGTTGCACTTGATGTAAGATAAATACAGCAAGTGTGTTAAATTCTCTCTGGCAATATTTTATGTTTTCATTACGTCGCTGAAAGCAATAGCACAAACTGTGGGAAAAAGAAAAACCTCTAAGTTTGTGTCATTAAATTAAAATAGTGTTGTGATATTAACAGGAGTATGGCCTAAACCTCATCATATCATAGTCAGCTCAACAGAAGTGGAAATCTACTGGAGTGAACCAAAGAAACCAAATGGACTCATTACTCGGTATCAATTATTTCGTGATGGAGAACAGATTTTCCTGGGTGGCAGTACAGACCTGAATTTCACAGATGTTAACCTGCAGCCTAACAGTAGGTAAGGCATGTTAAGACCTTTGGTAATATGTGGAAGGTGTTCAAAATATATGTATGTCTGTTTCTGATTGTAGAAAATAGTTACTTTTTTTAACAGAAGAAAAATCTCTTACAATATTACCTTATTACTGAAAAAAATGGTAAAGAACTCTTAGGAGGCTTCCAAATGTTGGGTAGCCTTAATCAAAGGACTTCTCTTTTTAATCTTTTCTGAGAGTGGGTAATTGTGATTCAAAGAGGGGGAGGCTTTCTTTTTTTTTCTTTGGGTGGTTGTTGTTGGTGGCTTATTGGTTGGGTTTTTTCCCTCGTGAAATATAATCTAGAAAAATTTAAGTCTTTATATGGCAGACAGCACTGCACATGGTTTATAATGTTTCTGTGCATATTGGACATACTGGATCAAAAGTAGTAGCTGCTGCTGTATTTATAGAGGCAATCCTGATGTTGTTTTTTGAGTCAGTACTTCTTTTTGAGTCAGTACTTCTCCCTCTGGTGTAATCTAATGTGAACTTTAGTAATAAAATTATTTGTATGATAAGTAAAAAGTTACTTGTCTCATATTAGAAAACTCGAAGGTGAAAATCTTCACTAATACAGTATTTGTAATATTCTTTATATAGCCTATTCACTTTAAAGTGGTGAAAATTAAAAGGTTGTATTACTGATATGCCTAAAGCTTCTTACTGTAGTGTCTACTGATCTTTTTGTTTTTGTGCAGATATGTTTACCAGCTGGAAGCCAGCACTTGGGGCGGAAGCAACACTAGTGATAAATATGTTATACAAACACCAGTAGAAACACCAGAGAAAGTTCATGTCCCATATAATGTCACAGTAATTGATGCAAATTCTATATTTCTAGCTTGGGACGTGCCAGGTAAAAATGTATTTCTCTGTAGTACTTTGTAGCAAAATGAAAGGATGGAAAAATTAGTATATTCAGGCAGGCAGCTGAGTCATTTTTATTCTTCATATTTGGTTTTAGTGTTTGTGTAATTTAAATAACCAGAATCTAAAGCTGGTATTTCCTGGAAACATACTATTTTAATAATGTTAACCTATATACTTGATACGAGTACTGTGAGAATTAGCTGACAAAAAATACGTATGTTAATTTGATCTTAAAAGCTATTACTGAGTGCAAGTATTATGGAAATGAACCAAAACAATTGCATTCAAAATAAGTTTTCCCTCCTCTTCAGACTAACTTGAGTTACCAACAGGGAAACCTGCCAACCTTTTGGGTTGATGATGCCTTGATAGCTATCCTGTCAATTAAAATGTCCAGCTGTCCTGCAGGTATGCAGTGTTGAACTCCTTTAACAGAAGATATAAGAGTGTGATGCAGAGATCCTGTGATAGCTTTGACCTTACTGAGTAAACTGTATTTACCAGAGTACCACAGTGTTATGTGGACATGTTACCTTGCAGGAGGGTGGGTTACTCTTGTTACTCTTCTCCTAAAGATCACCAGCTTGTCTTGACCTGCTACAGGGTTAGGCTAAAAAGGAATAATTGAATAATAGCACCTTTTTACATGAAAAACTGTGCTCTGTTTCATTAATATAGATCATAGCTTAAGCAATTGGTGTCGTTTACTGATGTTATAAAAATTATGTGCTGTAGTTATTGTGAGACAATGAAAGCATTGTAAATAAAAATTTTTCTGCCTAGTGTAGTTCATCAGCAAGGTGTCTTCCAGTTCTAGATACTGTTGTTTTGGTTGGGGTTTTTTCCAATTAAAATGAGGTCAATTTTTCTAGAAACTTCATGTTTGCATATTGCAGTAACAACAATATGTGTTTTATCAATGAACTCAAGGAAGTTTTTGATGTTTCCTTTTCCTGCTTATTTAAGATGTTCAATCCTTGCATAGTAGTCACAGTAGAGTCAACTGACATTAAAATTAAAGTCACCTAGCAAAGGTATTTTACCTTCAAGGCTGGGATCGCAAGTATCGTGGCAGTGCTTAGCAGCATTCACCCTACCCATTTAAGCAATGATTAATAAATCTATAATACCCTGAGCTGTCAATCTTTTAGTTTTCAGAAGCACAAAATCCATTATAGAAATGCTATAATATATGAAAAAGATTAAAATCTTAAATTAAACTTTTCCCCCTACTGCCTGAAAGGATTTAGAACCCAGCAGAAGGCAGGTGAATTCGAATGGCATATAATCTACAGTTGGTTTTATTGAAAAGTGGCTCATGCTGTATTATAGTTTTGATAATAACTATAATTTAAGGTACAAAATATTCAGCAACATTATAAATAGTTTTAAAACACAAGAATATACTGGAATAGTGTAGGCTTGTGAAGAGTGGGGTGTTTCCCAGAAAAGCTTATCTCTGTTCTAGATATTTTCTCCTGATGCTCAAATTCCTGTTGCTCACAGAAGGTTACAAGCCTGCAAGGAGAATTAGGTTCTGTGGGCTCCACATTTGGTTATGTTGCAATTAAGATTGTGTGTACAAAGATTGATGTATTTCTGAAACCACATGATCAGAGAGGTGAGGAGGAGAATGGACATTATGGCTCTGTAGAGGATGCAGAATTGATGTGTTCATGCAACTGTAGGAATCATTCCCCTCGGTCAGGGGAAGGCACATCCTTCTTAACAGGTAATGGTACATGCCTTATCTCACTTTCATGGATATTTGGTGACTCAGTCCCTTTCTCTCTGCCTTCTCATTGTGGGGTCAATTAGGTAAATTTTTAAGTATGAATAAGGAATTGGTTTTGATACAGTGCCCTTGTTGGGTAGACAGGAAAGCAAAGCTTGACGTTCCTTTTGTTATAGCACCCAAGGGCCACCAGCTGATCTTACAGGAATGGGTAGTATTAAGAGCAGAGAAATGTTACCTAATACTACTAAAAGGAACCTTGTGTGCAGTAGCATAGGTACATGCAGAAGCTGGGAAATTAATTCTTGACCCTTCATAATCCTACTTCACTCTCATTGTACTCCTAGTGGTTTTTACCAAGAGGAATACTGTGGGCAATGCAGGTGGAGGTTTATTTTGGAGGATCTGATCTTCTGGAATGGCGTACATCCAATAAACAGGTCCTATGCCTACAGATGTTTGGGGCCACATATATCCCCAGCTTTCAAGGATTAGCCTAAAGAGTCTACAACTCTTTATCTATATTTATGTCATGGTGCAAGGGGTAAATTTTTTTCAGATCTGTTTTGCTCTGTGTATGAAGCCTTGTTTCATGGTAAGCTAGTTTGAGGTAATGTAGGTTTCCCTTATAAAGCCAGAATGCAACATTTGTTAAAATGATTGTCAGGCTTGGCAGTCACTCTCAAATGAAACAGTTGTTTTAATTGATATAGTTTCAATGAAAAAAGTGCTTTTAACCAAGTTTTGATGAAAGGTTAGTTGGTCATAATGTCTTCCTCTCTGAGGATATCAGGGATGCTTTGGCATTCTATCTTATGTGCTGTAGTAAATTTGGACCAAATAATCACTCTCAGGATTAATTATGGACATTATATTACACAGATCTCCCTTTTGGGTAGCTTTAATTATAATATTTCAACATCAGTAATGTACCTAAATCTGAGGACATTATAGATATTTAGCATTTCAAAACTCCTGACTTATCTAAATAGCAAGATGGCCAAGTAGTGGTTAAAGTGATGGATTCAGAAAGAATATTTGACACACTTCACTCACTATGGAAAATAGGACTTTATTTTCTGAAATAGATATCCCATTATCCTGTGTTGCATTGCCTCAGTTCACAGACCTCAAAGGTACAGTACATGTCACTGAAATGCTACAGAAGATATGTTAACAATTATTATGGAACAACTATTAGTGACATAGAAGAAGAAAAGCTGAATGGAAAAAAAAAAAAAAAAACACCCACCCACCACATAATTCTCCCAAGTCACAGACATACATGTTATCAATAGGTAGGCAGGTATCCATCCTGCATTTCAACTCATTGACAAGCCCACTGGTCTTCACTGAGGGCCTGATTCTTCTAGATATCTTCAGTTGCTGCTGGTGATACCATAAGAATTGAACATGCTCAAAAGAGGATCCTGTCCTCTGCTCCTGTGTTACTTCCTTCACACATTAATGATCATCTGGATAAAATGTCTTCTTTCATCATGTTATAACAATTGACTTAATCTACTTAATCAACTAGAATGAAAGTTGTGTAACATGTCTGGATTCTTACTTCATTCTTGGTATGAAATCTGGTATTTGGATGAACATTTATTTGTCTCTTAGCTCTGATTCTTACCTTCCCCAGCTAACCTGCTTTCTCTTTTATTGGAGGACTAAGAAATTGGTCTAACTTTTGCTAAGCCAATATTACATTTTGTAATTGTTTTCTCGCATAAATTCTTGTTTGTTCCACATAACTGTAAGACAAGTTTTTCAAGCTCCATGTCCAAAGTTCTTCATCTTCAAAGCACTCAGCATCTCCAGCTGCTATTGTCTTAAGGGTCTTGGGAATATTTGATACAACCAGAATGAGATATCTGAATATTTAAAGCTTAATGTAAAAACTTAATCTCAGGGAGCCAAATAGATTGTGTTATTTTGTGAAGTTAAATAGTAAAATATAACTTCACTCTTACCTGTTTTTAAATAAAAGATATGACATCCGTATTTTAGTATTTGTATTCTATAAGTGAAGCAGTTCAATTATTTTGTTTTAATTGCGATTGGTTTTCACATCATATTAGACAATTTTTCAGCAATTGACTTCAAATAGATTTTTGGTGTCCTGTCTGTAAAACAGGCTGTGGCTTTTTCCCCTCAATTTTAAGCATCTTGTGCTGCAAATTCTGTCTTATGAACTACTCTAGTTTTGAAATACACAGAGCCATCAAACCTAATTTGCAGAGTTTTTCACAGAATTGTCCATTAAGTGTTATCCAAATATGCCTATAAAAAAGCAACCTTAGATTGATTGACTTGTCCCATTGCAAAATGTGCACCTGCTGTGAAATGAAGTCACAGAGAAAAATAAAGTGGAATAATTTAACTTTTTTATTTGTAAAGATAATCAGGGTTTTTCTGATTACATCTTAACTTCATAAATGTTAAATAACCTATCAGCATCTAGTTGTTGTAAATTATGAAAAAGAGTATTGCTGGGAATATTAACCAACTAAATCCTTGTTCTTTAGCAAACATGCAAATGTGTTATGGCAGGTTGTCATTGTGCTCATGGTAACTTTGACACCAAATAACAAAACTGCCATTTGCACTTAGGGTAAATTGGTTCACTTGTGCTTTTACGGTTCCTTTTATTCTGACATCAATTTATGAACTCTGGAACTAACCAAGTCGTGTGGTTTCCCAGCTGATTTTAACAAATATGCCCATCTCGTTTCCTTCAGTCATCACAGCACACAACGTAGTAGTTTCAGACTGGCTGCAGATGCTGAAGGCTATTCTGGAAAAAACATGTTTTACAGGTTTCTGTGTTGTATGAGTATATATATTTTATTATTTAGATCATAAAGTGATCCTTTGATCTTTGCATTTGATGAATTTAATCAAAATGTAGAAGGATTTCCATTGGATATTGGAATTTTCAGGATGTTTACTTGGTTTTATTTGAAATTTCACATTCATTTCTTGAGAATATGGTTGTTTTGGTTTTTTTTTTTATCTTAAGCATATTTATTTTTGGTACCATTCCTAAGATATTGCAACATTAAGCAAAATTTAAAGATTTTGTATTTTGATGGTTTGGGGTTGCTTGTTTTTGTGTGGTTTTTGTTTGGTTGGTTGGTTGGGTTTTTTTGGTTTTTTCTTTTCCCCATTGGTTGTTTTTTTTGGGTTTTTTTTGGTTGTTGTTGCTGTTGTTTTAGAATTTCTGCTGAGATATGGACTCCATGTTGGACATGGATAGGATAGGTCAGTTATTTTGAAATAAGTGTCCTTTGCTGCATATTGATGACTGGTTTCAGCTGTCCTTATTGTATTTAACATTTCTTTAGAAATCAAGCATTTTGAATAATTCCAGTTTTAAAAGTTTCTGGTGAATTTTGCCTAGAATAACTGCACTGATCATATGCACAGAAGTGAATTATGTGAGTTATGTGTCACTTTCATAAGATAGTGGTTTTTTCTGGCTGAAGTATCTAGTCTGTTGTCAGGACTGAAGAGCAAAGGGACCTGAACTAGGAGATTTAAAAAAGGTTTCTATATGATGTATTGTCTGTCATTTCAAGCTCTTAGTTTCAGATCTTCTGTTGTGTCCTTTACAATCACTCCCATTATAGAACATAAAGCAAACAAACACACAAAAATAGACAAAAAAATAGAAAAACAAAAATGTAGTTTAGCTGTAATAATATAATTTTAATTACTGGTATAATTATACAATGCACACTTAAGTATGACCTTCCAGAGCATTTTCCATGTATCACAGATAAAAAATAATTTTCTTTGCTGCAGAAACCACCTACTTCAATATCACCTCTCAGAGGTTTACTCTTTAAAAGTTGTATTTCTATTATTCCCTTCCTAATGTGTAGATCTTGGTGTTTTCCTTGAAACTTTTACACTGAAAAAGGAAAATTTTACAGTGGGATTTTTCCACTTTGTCTCCTTCTCCCTTCATCGCTTCCAATGACTGATATCAGCATATTCTTTTCTTCCCATAAGCTGCATAGTTGAATAAGATTAAAGTCATGCCTTCACTCCAGGGCTATTTTTTCAGCTTTTTAATGTAATGGCATTTCCTTTGTCTAACAGCTAGTAAGGGGGCAGCATCTTATTTTTTTTTTGATTTCTATGTACTGCTATTCTTCTGAGAATTGCAAAAACTTGGTATTTCAAAGATTTTTCTGATCTTCCAAAGTATATCTGTTGTTTATAGAACCACAAATAAACTTGAAATCTCTCTGATTTCTTGTAAACTTTTTTTTTTAGTTAATGTGCATATTCACATATATAGCTAAAAAAAAAATAAATATCCATCTAATAGATGGAAAGCAGTGGAAAAATAATGCTTTTTGGAGCTTCAGGGTAATAGTATCATTGTAGATACTTTATCAGAAAAGGACCAAAACCAAATTAGGAGGAGTGGAGTTGTTTTCCAAAGTTACAAATGGAAAGATTATCCAAGATCTGGACAAGTCTCAGACCTGCTCATAGGCATCTGGTTCTTGGTGCAATCACAAAGACATCTCTGTGACATCTAAAGTAGATGTTGTGTTGAAAGAGAAATGTGCTCTTACTAATCAGGTACCTCTTGACTGACTTCAGAAAGGTAGCTTGTCTACATTGCACTTTGCTCTTTCTTGAGACTGTGCTTTATGTGACTGCAGGATGAAGGAAACACAACAGAAACTCTTATTTAGTTATTCTATTGGTTTTATGAAACTGCTTCTGTCTGCATAGAACAGTCCATAGCTGACAAAAAATAAAAAGCCTACAGCCTATTTCCTGACTATGAAACCAAGAGAAAGCCAATAAAACGCACAACAAAACCCTGAGAAGTCATGTGGGAGGAAATGAGAAGATCAAGGAACCTCTGCCTACCATTCTGAGGAGATATGACTTTGTTTGTTCTCATGGAAAATTTGATTTTTTTCCAGCTTCTCAACAGAATGCACAGGAAAATTAGGAATTCACAGCATGGGAAGTAGAATAGATGGGGAAATGTTTGAATTAAAATAAAACTATAAAAAGTCAGGGCTTTTTCTTCAATAAAAACTAAACTGTTTTTATGTCAGTTGAAATTATATGTTCCTTGGTTTGAGCTAGTGTATTGTACTTTACCAGTAAAACAGTTTAAGAACCTACACTCAGCTACTACTGCTGGGCTAAAAAGGGATAATTTGCTGAATGGTGGCAATTCACTTTTTTGATCATATGACTCTATATTCAAACAGTAGTGCTTAGTAGCTGTTGCCTCTCCAAAAATAAAGAAATAAAATCTGCCTGTTTCCCAGTCATAAGGTCACTCTTCACAAAAGAAACAATTGCAACACAGGCATTGAGTGAATTGAATTTTGATTTTTAACTAAGAACTGAAATGTCTGTCTTCCACTTGTGATCTGTGATGGAACTGCTTCAGTTTATATTTAAATGGTTGTAGTTTACAAAAGAGGCAGTAGGTAAAATCTCCAGAGGTGGCTTACATTTAAAATTGCATGTGATGAATGCCTTTTTGAAGATGTCCTGCACTGCTGTTACTATTTCAGATAATCGCTGGTTCTCTATTTCACAACAGGGATATTCACTGTCAGTGTGCCTTTGGAATACAACATCTTACTAAATCCGAGCAGTCCCACTCTACTGGTGAAGTCAGTAGGACAGGCACATTTTGCTTTCATCGATGGCCTAGATCCCTACACCCTGTATGAGATAAGAATACAAGCATGCCAGAATGGTAAGATGATTTTAAAGACTCACCTCTGTGTCTGGAAGGGAATGGAGATTTTCCAGATAGATTCAACTCAGCAAAACAGATAAAAACTTATTCCTGTGTTGGAGTCAAATGTTTAACTAGTAAAAAGAAAGCCTAGCACTGAATGAAGCATTAAATATTTCTCCATGTTAAATCATTAATATTTTAAATGGAGGTTTAAAGAATATATTTTAGGTAATATGTGCCATTTTATTGAAAGCTCTTCACAAATAGCCTAACATTTTTTTAAAATGTGCATACAGAACAAAATCAATTTTGTAACTGCTCACCAAGAAGTGGTAACCATAAAGACATGAGAGAAGAGCCCAAATATTACAGAATTCCTTAACTTTGATGTCAATTTTCAAAATTCTATTGAAATAAGACTTTCTAAAATAGCACTTTGGAAACAGTTCTCTCCTTATCAGCACTGGTAAAAATCAGGAGTAATTCATTAGTGGAGTTATGGTAATGAAATAATGAAATTAGGTTAAATGAGACACCATTTCTTCAGGTGCTTATTTACTTGACATTAATTTGCTTTTACTGTACTTTGTGTTGAAGAAGAAGCTGTCATCGCTAAGCAAACTTCTATTTTTGTAGGTGGATGTGGAGTGGGTGGTCAAACATATGCAAGAACTAATGAAGCACCTCCTGAGGAACTGAGCCCACCCATTGTTAAAGCAATGGGATCTGCTCTCATAGAAGTGAAATGGGCACCACCTAAGAAACCAAATGGCATCATTACTAACTACTTTATTCACAGGTAAATTCTTTTATCACCTCAGATTCTTAGTCATATTGACCTCTTAATTTCTTTATTCCTTGGTACACTAGGAGGTCAAACAAAGTGCAGAAGTATATGGTAAAATATTTATTACCTTATCAAATGGTAAGGTGAGATACTGATCTATGGATGGACAAGTTGAGAATAACAATCATCTTTGTGATCTACAAATGACAAATATCAGGGGAAAATGTACTTCAAAAAATACAAAGGGACAGAAAAAAATTGTAAGATAAATACTCTCACTGTGTTTACCTAGATCACTGGGTACACTCTTCAGTCCTCTCTGATAGACAGTTCAGAAATTTGGAATGGAAATAGGAGTAGTCACCATTTCTGAGATATTTAAAAGTAAAAAATAAAAAAATAAGGTATCTAGGTTCCTAACACAGATCAGTTTTCCAAGATAGAGTACATTCCTGTTTGTAAGTAATCTGGAGTGTGATTATAGTGCATCTATGTATGGTCCTTGGTGTTTGTTTTCAGCTGCCCTGTCTAGGTGGTTGACCAACACATCCTCATTCCCACTGAGGAGCTTCATAAACTCTGCATGAGGATGTATCTGTATAGATAGCTTTGTTCAGGGAAGTACAAAAGTAGCAGACCACTGACATCTGCTGTGCCCATTGACCCTTTTTAAAAGCTTGCTGAAGGGACCTTCTTGAATAGCTTCAGAAAGTCAGAGAATTAAAACTCAAACCATGTATCAGAGAGGAATTGAAACTCTAAAGTTCCTGGTTTTCCCAACTTTAAATGTGTGGCAAACACATGCTGGGCTGAACCTAGCCTCCCACAAAGAGTTTGGGACATTTTATTATATTAGAGCTGTGACTGAGAAGACAGGGAATTGAATTACCTTCTGGAATCAGCAGTGATAATTAATATAAATTCACTTTTGCCTTAAACACATTAGTAGTCTCTAAAAATTCCTGCTTTCTTGAAATATCCTTTTGTTTCCTTTTATTTTAATTGTCTGATCAAAAATAAAAAAAAAACAAGTCCCTTCTCTATATAAAGAGGAATAAAGTGTATGTTATAGACCAAGGCTTGTCTTCACTCTGTTGGTTTTATAAATAAAGCTGATGATTACTGCTACTTTTCCACAGCACCCATAGAAAGGGAAAACAGGAAATATAATGCAGAAAGCCTGCTTCAGTGAAAAATACTGTAAATTGAATTTGACAGCATTTGATGGCATTTGATTATTCTAGTCACAGCCAAACAATGATATAAAGAGTAATATGAAACAGAATGTGTTACTGCCTAGCAGACTCAAAAGCAATAAACCTTCCTCCAATGTGACACAATCACTTCACAATCATAATTGTAGCCTGTTTGATACCTCTGAGTACAGCAGAAGGGCACTGACTGACATAGATACATTTTGTTTTTTATTTAAAGTGAAATGAAAATGGCGCACTGGGGCTCCAGATACAATCGTTATATTCACCTACATAGGCATGAATCACTTGGCAGTTATTTCAGCTGAAGTTTAAATGTGCTTAGACAACAACAATATCAAATCTTTCTCAGATAGCTGCAAAAAAAATCAGAAATGGGATGTAAGCACATAGTTCTTTTTCATTTTGTAGCCACACATAACCTTACATTGTTATAGCAGCAAGACTGCAGTATTTCTATGGGAGGTTATGGCATGTAATTTCTTCATCATGTGCCTCTTCCTTACTGCATCACCACCAAAATAAATTCATTTAACTCAAAACCTGGAATGCTTGGGGAGCTAGTGTGTGTGCAGATCTTTGCATTAAAATGGCAGGATTCTTGCTCTTCTCTAGAATCACAAAAGCGCTTACAAGTTTGCAGCCATTTTGTTAGAAAACAATAAATTAAAATGTTAGTTTATGATAAAAGAGATGGTGACATTTTATTTTTGATTCATACAGCAGTTTTAAACACAGATCTGAGGGTTTTAAACTTTTCCAGCAAGGACCACAACTTAGAAGAGATTGTGAATGAGAAAAGATCTGGTTTATGACACAATCACCCAATCTAGTTCTCTTCCCATTCATCATTACATAACATCCCTGTGACAACCACAGAAATTGCTAGTCTGGAAAAATAATATTATGGAAATAGGTGATGTATTTTTTGCTGTATTTTAATAAGATATAAGTCACATCAGCTAATGGAACTGCTCTCTGTTGACCACCAGCATGCACTGAATAGGATGCGTATGAAATGATTCTTAAAGAAATATTGCCTGTAAAATTATATTTTGGTTCACATCTTCCTTAAGGGTGTGTCTGAATTTCTGTCAAAGTGTTTGTCATGTTTAGCAAGATTATATTATTTAGTGTATAGATACGAGACGGTAATATAGCTCTCATTAGTTGAGTAATCCTGATGGTGAAAGCATAGCAGAAAAATCAGAAGGCAGTTTGAGACAGAGGACGTGTCTCAGTGGCTCTTGACTGTTGTGACTTGCAGTGTAGGGGCTTATATACTGGCTTTTTATGATTAATTCATTGATTACCCTGATACTCTTAACTGTGAGCTGCACCAAAACCAGCTTCCAAGGCACATATATAATAGATGGTTTAATATAAAAATCCTTATGGATGAATATATCACTGAGTATAAGAACTCCTGAGGGGTTTTATTTATATCTGTAATTGAATTGTAATTATAATATCTCAAATTCCTTTTGTTACTTTTTGAGATTAAAACTTGTAAAAAAAAAAAAAAACCAAACAACAACAACAAAAAAACCCTACATCAGTATAAATTTGTTGAATCCAATTGGTAAGCAAGACTGTTTTGTTTAATTAGATGTGAAATTGTAGAGGGGAAGCATTGTTGATGATGTATTATTCCCCCACAACTGACAGTGTGATTCTCCAATTGTTTGAATTTTACCTCAGGACTCAGTGTTTCTAGAGATAACTTGCTACCACTCTGCTAGGGAAAACAGCAGGCACTGCTAAAATGTGTACTTCTGTTGTATGGTGAATGGTAAACGTGGAGAATAATTCTGGGTTGACCTGCAAGACCTCAGGGATTCACTGAGTCTCTTCCACGTAAGAAAGCTGAGGGGTGATTGTTGCTGTTAGTGTTGCTGCAGTCCTGTGCATACAACTCTGTAGTTATCTGTCACAGGGAAGATTATATTCTCCTCTTTATGTCATCTGGTCCAGATTGGCAGTGGGGCAGGGAGAATTTGCCTTTATAAAAATAACTGTATCTGAGCATCTTTAAAATAAATGTAAACAGTGAATCAGACTATGCAGATGAAGAGAGAGCTTTCCAGCTCTGGAAATGTTATTCTCCTTTGCAGCTCATTGTACGTAAGAAACACTTCCAGTTAAATGAACAGTTGAATCTTAAATCTTAAGATGATTGAAATGATTACAGACTGTTCATCCACTTCTGTTCAAAGTTTATTCATACATGAAGATACTCTGGTTTTTTATCACTACAGATGGAACCATTTACCTAAACATAAGTTTCATTCATTAAATATTCAGCAGTAATAATATCTAAATACCTAAACAGACTACATTGTATAGCTTTGCTTGTGGATGAGCTTGCAGTTGGTGGCATATTTGATTTTTTTTCAGTGTGAAAAAAGCTGTTTATCACAGAGTTTTGAAAATTTATCAAACACAAATTTATGTATTCAAGTGTCATACTGCTTGCTCAGACAAGGCATATTAAATGTGACTGTATTGCACTAAAATATACTATATTTTTCACTTATCTACAGAGATATTTTTAGGCATGTTTTTGAGTGCACAGGCAAAAGACTATTTTTAGGCTCAGGAGAAAGACATGGTAGTGTCTTTCAGATTTACGAGCTTTGCATTAATTCAGTGAACAGCATATAAGGGAGAGTTCTGCATAAGGCCTAATTTTCCATTACAATAGAGCAAGGGGAAGTGTATTAAAAATAGCTGATGGAATTTTGGGGTCAATGGGAAATTTTGTATTCTGACTTTTCCAGATACTTTGTAGCAAGAGAGAGAATTGCTAGGGAATCTTTCTTGCCTGTTCTATCTGCCATTTTTCACCCAGTTCTGCCAACCAATTCTCAGTATCAACATATCTTGTAATTTGCCTATTTCACTACACTAGAGACATTGAACCTCAAAACTCGTCATCTTTTAAATTGCAATTTATCCCTTTTAAGCTAAACTGTGTACATATAGACTGCTTATCTCAGGGTCTAGCAAAAATTCCTTAGCTTAGAAAACAATGCATTCACCCATGCCTTATATATGCATATACACAAAGGATGAATAAACAGCTGTGTACACATGTTCATTATATTCTTCATATCTGCATGTAAATACTTGGGTATATATTACTACAAACAGCTACAAATACCAGTTTTTAAAAATTGTTGCATTTTATGTTTTTAAAGTAATTCCTGGGTTGACCTAACAAAATAAAATATGGTAGAATTCTGTGAAATTCAGATTTTCTCTTGCCAAAGAAATGTTCTTCAGCTTTTGTGTGTGTGTAGTGGTGATGACACCCAGTAGTCAGACAAAACAATTTTACTTTTGCAAATTTGCCCTACTTGCAATAAGAGTGGCAGATAATGTAATTTGTTTTTTGATGTTGGCATGGAGGGTGAAAGTGCTTTTTCATTTCGTAAAGGACAAGGTTCCTGTGAAGAGTAGGAGAAATACTTAAATTCATGTGCAGTACCACACAACTGCCATTGAGATTTATCACAGTATTTAAATGTAACCAACATAATTTCACACAAACATTTTTATGCCAAGTGAAAGAATTGATTTGATAACTCTGTTTTGTAGATGAGTGTTTGCTTTATTACAACTGTTGTAAATTATATACTAGAAGGGGCCACATTAGAAAGGGGATGAAGATCATCAGAATATCACCAGGTCTAACACAAGAAGATCTGTAGTAGGAACACTACATATGTGTATATAGCTATATATGTTTGTGTGTGTATATACATACAGGTAAATATCCATTTGTACAAAAATAAAAATCCATTGTGCCAAAAGCCTATACAGTGAATTGCCTTCATATCTTAAGTTTGCATTTTTAAACAAAAACAGCATTGGAAGGTATATATTTTTTATTACAGAAAGCACTAATCATATTTTAATAAGTTTTTGTGGTTGAGCACAAGGGATTACTTATTCCGTTCACAAGAACAAATGGGATATTTATTGTGAGTAAAACAGAATGTAAAGTGCATGGGTGTGGTTTTGAGGGTATGATAGAATATTTATCCATTGTTCACCAAGTATCATTTTTCTCAAAGTAAATTGGTCGTAACTTTTCAATAAATGAAGGATCCTGAGGTGAGTACCTCCATAAATACTTGGTTTTTAGAAATGTTGAAAACTTGCACTGATATTGCAATTCAAGTCATTACTTCATAGCTACATATGGATTCAAAATTTCTTGTTCTAAATTCTGAAAGTCACATATTCTAAAAGGACAATATGCTACTGTACTCTTCTACTATGGACTGTAACATCAGGCTTGTTTAACATGTTTTAAAGTACCCTTATAGATAAAGGAGAATAATTAAATGGTTACCTCAAAAAGCTCTTCACTACTCAGCACCTAACACAAGTTCAGGGAAATGCTTCTAAGGCACAAAGATAGGTAGGCAGTTACTTGTGTTTGTGTAATGTATAGAAATAAGTTGTGAACTTTTCTGAGATACATGTTGAACTTAGAACTTCAGGATCTACTACCATGGGACTGCTAAAGTTATTTTCAATTTTAAACAAATTGCCTTTGATTTAATTTCAGACGTCCTGTGGGCAGTCAAGAAGAGCTGCTTTTGTTCATCTGGGCTGAAGGAGCATTTGAATTTATTGATGCGTCCGATGCTCTACAGCCTTTTACTCTCTACGAATATCGTGCCAGAGCTCAAAATGCTGTGGGGTCAGTTGACAGCCTGTGGGCTTCAACCCAAACACTGGAGGCTTCTCCATGGGGCATGGGAGCCCCTTGGGCACAAGCAACAAGTGCATACTCAGTGTGGTTGAACTGGACCCAGCCTGGATCTCCCAATGGTGTTATATCTAGGTACCAAGTAGTCTATCAAGAAAAACGCAACGATCCAACATTTAGCACCCCAGCTGTTACAGCACTGACCGTAAGGGTAAGAACTGGACCACAAAAATAGTTTTAAGTTGGTTTTGCTCTGCTTTGATCTCTGTGATATTTTAAAATCTCATTTAACAATGACTGGAAAAGTGTGATTTCCAATTGTCAGTGGTTTTGTTGGTTTAAGTTTTGTGTTTGGGACAATGCATGCTGAAACATTTCACATTAATATCTAATTCCTTGTAGAGGCAAGTAGAATACTCAAAAGCATAGATGGGTCATGTCTGGAGGAATTAAGCACATGCATCTAACTTTCTCAACCTGAAAATACTATCCTGAGCTGTTTGTCTGACTGTCAGAATAGTTTCACCGGATCTACACAAAGAACAACAAAAAAATCAGTCCTTGTATATAATTCCAGTTTTGTAATTCAGTTGGAATTGCAAAGAGAATTAATTCATAACTAATTACATAGTTCATATATGCAATGCATTTGCATGTTCCTCTCATTATTCATCAGTAATAAAAGCAGATCTATATTTTTACTTTCATTACATATATTACAATGTTACTTTGCACTGCTAACATGTCTTTCCCTTCAAGGGACTTTCCAAACATGAATGTCTGTAGATATTACATTTCTATTCAGTATGTAGAGGGATAGACTGAGGAAAGGGCAGGTTGTCTTGTGAACTGACTAACAATGTTATGTAAATCGATGACAGAAGAGGTTATGGTTTGTGCAGCTACCACTGCTCCTCCCACCTATATATTACATTCTAATCTTTCTATAGGAAGACAGTTTATAGATAGCTGAACAGCTACATATTAGGACAGCTGCTGTACATGGCTGTCTCCCAAAAAATAAGTTTTAGAAAATGTTTAAGGAGGTCATAATAAAGTTTGGTTTTCTCAGCAATGCCACCGTGATTTGTTAAACCTAGAATTTTCCCCGAATTATATTCATAGGCCATGTTTGTATTGAATAATACCAGAAATCCCCTAAATTCTTAATTACCCCAGTTATAAAGTATCTGACATTCAAGTAGGATCCTTGAAAACCTTGAAGGAATCTCAGTATGGCAAGGTGGGAGAAGTTTCCAGCTCAGCAGTCTTACATACGTTTGTGATCATATGGTTCCAAAGCTGGTTTGTGTCTAGGTTCCTGGAAGCCTAAATGGATTAAGTTTGTAATACATCTTTTTCTCAAAAAGAAACCAGGTTCTGAACTGAAGGATAGGAGTATATACTTCTGGCTTCTGAAATAGTTGCATTTGCATTTTATAGTATGTTACGTTTTAAAAGTAGATAGGGATTTTAAAGTTATGGGACTTCAGTAGAATTTTGGTACTCAGCTCCCTTAACTTGTTTTTAAAAACATAATTTAAAAAAACCCACGTAATTGTGATGGGACACCTAAGATTTCAAACTTAGTGAAATGACAGGGCTTCTCCTAACACTCTGCTTCAGCAGCATGCAATGTGTTGCTGAGAATCAGAATTGACCTGGCCGGTCATGCATTGCAATATCTTCTAAGCATGCCAAGAACAACAGAAAATGTACAAGATGGTTGTGTTGTGGGTAATAAAACCTACCAAAATGGCCTTTTAAATAATGTTGCCACAGTGCATTTCTTTAACAACATCAGTTAAAAGCCTTTTAAATTAACAAGCTATTATTTACTGAATTAGTATTTTCTTGGCTCCAAAATCTTTTTTTTTCCCTAAACACTAGCCTGAGTCAAAATGACACTTGAACAGCTATACATATGCTGCCATACTAGTGTTGCAATGAAGCTGACTTGCATGGGGTTTTTTACTGTCCTTTGTCATGAACATTTATTGATTATTATTTGTGCTACTCTATTTTCTCCCCAAAGGGTAGTGTAATATTTAAAATCTTTCTGCACAGCTATTCCATCAGTTGTGCTCACTCTAAGCTGTTGTAACTACATTAACTCAAGTTGTTGCTGATTTATACCAAGGAGCTGAGATCTGAATCCTACCTCTTCTGAATATAGCAGAACAGCTAAAGCTTTGAATCAAAGTTATTGACATAAAGGGCACAGAGTCCTGTTATGAAAGATATCTTCAGGAGGTCATGTCAATTATCCCAGCAGGCAAAAAACTGGACACTAACTTTCAAAGTTATAACCCCTTAAAAGTAGAATTTTACCATTAAACTGCTGATATACCCTTAACTGTAGCTTTGTGCATGAGACACTTTAATTAAAATGTAATTTTATTGAAGGAAGTAGCATTCCAATGATTAAACTTCTGCCCCTTTAAAATATAGCTTTCAGGGGTACTAGGCTAAATCATTTAATCTCCTAAAGCATCTCTATTGGAGCTCCCTCGTGGGATATGCCATTAGTCATTCTCTCACACAAGCTTCCATGTTACAAGAAAGACTTAAAGTATTAAGCAAGCAATGAGTTCGGTCCTTTATTTAATCTGTTAGACTCCATTCTTATCCCATTAGATTATTCCAGAAAAAAAGCAGTGCTAGGATCATAGTAGCCGATCCCACCCTTGATCTTGTCTGTTGCTCCCTGGTTGTCTGCCATAGGATGTAAAGCTTGACCAAAACCTAAAGTAGAAATACAGTCCTTGTAGCACTGTAGGATATGAATCAAGCTTTCACTGTTATCCCTGCAGACTATTCTAATTTGACAGCTCCATTTCCATCCACTTCCAGAGCCAAATGAGAGGCGTCTCTGGGTTTTCAAAACATTTGACAGACTTACCCACTCTACCTTCACAAAATGCAACTATTAACTCTCCAGTTAAGCTATGTTAATCTCTGTTTGAATTAATATGTCAAAGGTTTGGCTGTCCAGTACCTTAAGGTTATTGCTGACCCCTTGAATTTTTACACTGCCTGGGAAGATAAAAATGAGAATTCTATTCTGAGAGCAAAAGCTGCTGCCACTCAAACAAGAGGAGGATCTCCCTGCACCATTAGAAGCAAATGAACTACACATGAGCCATTGTGATGCTTTGCAGTTAAAAAGCAGTGTCACCCACTTCCCTGGCTTATTTGGCCAGGAGTGTAGTGACAGATGTTAGGTGACAGCAAGTAAAACTGACATTCTGGTTTATTTGCAGAGCAAAGTCAAGTCAAGCCTGGTTACAGCAGTACAAGTGTCTCCCACAATGTCTTCCCAGTTCGCTTTAACCCTCTGAAGCAAGAATGCTGTTTAGTGTCTTATTGACAGCATTAACATGAGACAGGTGTTTGTAGAAGAAAGGATTGACAGTAAGTTCTCATTTACAGAAATCTGCATAAAGTGACTAGATTGTCAAAGAAAACTTCTCACTCTTGTGAATTTAGGGCTTAAGTTTGTGAACATAGGACCCAGAGGTGATTTCATTATAAAGCCAGTACCTGCCAAATGGCATCAAAGCATCACAGCTCTAACTGTTGTATTCTGAATGTTGCTGTTAGGCAAAACTGTGGCTAAGTTTGGACTTTGTCTTGGTAGATATTTTGTGGGTGTCTTATGCTCTTTCTCCCATGACAATTATATCAAATATTTGGTTGTTTATGATGAGCAGGAGAATTCAAAGCTAAGAAAATGGAAAAAAATGTAAGAATACATAGCTGTTAGAATGTGCTTGGAGACATAAAAGCATTCAGAGATGTTATAAAGAAAAATTCTGCCTGCTATGGGCAGTGACCCCTATTATTATTACATAGAATCAAGGCCTTGGTGTGTCAAATCTACCTCAGCAGAAGGTAACTAAAAGTACCATGTGCTTGTTACGGAGTGCAAGAGATAGGTGTTAACATTATGGACCTTATTCCCTGGAAATCCTATACCTGAACCAACCCAGAAGCACAGGTCTACTCACAGTGTGGTTTGCAGTATGATGCTCTCAGGCCAAATTTGTCAAAGGCTTTTTTTGGCATAGCTACTTCAGCCTGAGGTGTAAAAAATTAACATGTCTCTTAGCTGATATCTCTGCACCTCTGGTTTGGATGCAGCTATGCTAACAGTTGAGAACACATGTTGGCTTACTTTACATTATTTGGGGAGATGGTATATAACTATACTGGCCAAGCTCTCTGTTGGCAGATGTTTCATCTGTGGTAGGGAAATCTGTAGACATATTGCAGAATAGCAATAATAATAGTGACTTTGGTAGAAGGATGAGGTGTTGTCTTGCATGATTATATTGTTATAAGCAGTCAGTAATTTATATATCAAATATATAACCAGAGTAAAAATGATAAATAAAGCCTACTTGATGAAAAACTCCATAAAAAATATATTATAGCAGAAATAATTTTGAGTGGCCAGTACTGCCATATACACATGCCTCCTATACGGGATTTTACAGATACCTGGAATCTTGCATCCGGAGTTAGTTCTTTTCTGTTCATTACATTCAGAAATACTTAATACATCCATGTGTGATCCTTCGTTTCTGCTTCCTCATACAGACCAGTGAACATGTGACCACATTAGAGATGAGATACTACATAGTTCTTAGCTTCCTCATACATAACATTATTCAGTAATGCAGCATTCAGGACTATACATGAGAATTTCCTCGTAGAAGACGGAATGAAGATTGTAGCCAAGAGAATAAGAAAAAATATGCCAAAGAGAGGAACCATTGAAACTTTTTTATATATGCCTATTTCAAACATGTGGGAAATGGACTGCACTGTAAGAGAACAAGATGAGAGTAAATGGAGGAATCCCTGCACATGCCGTAAATTTAGAAGATGTGCTACTTAGCAGAGAATGAAAGCTGTAAACGGCAGTGGAGGGCAAAAGTTAATTAGGCTACTGTGCTGCTGTTAGTGAGTGGAAAGTAGCCACAACCAGAAACAAGATGGCTGCTCAGCAGAGCCCTAATACAGGCAAAAGATCATATCCTTAGCTCTGCAAGGGCTTATGGGTTAGGGGGAAATCATACACAGATGAGTAATTTTTTTATGGTTCACAGCCGATCAAAGTGAAATTCAGCAGCTGTTCAGGACAAGTGACCACTCTAACGGCTGTAATATAACCTGCTAAATAGAGAGGGAATTGCATGAGAGCAAGAGGTTAGCTGTGATTATCGGCAGGTGAGTGCTTTATTGAAGTTGAAAGACCATTAACATTGATGGAGTAATTATTTCAACTTGAAAGTAATTACCTTGATGGGTGATAACTTCTCCAGTGTTCCCAGATTTGATTGGACCAAACAATTGTGAACTCTTGAAGCCTGGAAAAATATTACAACAATACTGCAATGTTTAAATTACTGAAACCACTGTTAGAGTATTTTAATTATGCCTAACAGTGAAAAGATTTTAATGTACAACAACTGGTGACCTCTCATGTATAGAGACATTTGCTTTCTAATTCCAATGAAATGACCCACACCTACGACGTGTGTGCTGTATGTGATGGGTTTGCAAATGAATCATTTGATTTAAATGCAGTTTTTAAGATTCAAAGCCTTGTTAGCACAGTTTCAGGAAGGACTTGTACTGGAATTGCTGTAATTGTTTTATTTGCCAGGAAGGCCAAATGATATAAAATGCTTCCCATGTTTTATACTCTAGACCTGTTAAGCTTACACAGGATGAATACAGGAAAAGTGCTTCTTCTCACTGAAGGCTGCTAAAAAAAACCCCACAAGTGTGTGAGGCAATCTGTGTCTCACAGATTCTGTTGTTTCCATGCAGAATATGCTGGATTTGGCACTACAGTTCTGTTTAGATAAGCATTTGGATTGGCACTATGATGCTTCTCCAGAAACTGATCAATTGCTGCAGTAAGCCCCACCTATCAAGACAGACATAGAATTGTCTAATTAAAGCAGAAAGGATGAAATGGATTGTTACACAACTTTGATGATTTTGACGTACTGTGGTAATAGAACTGGACAAGAATGGTGAGAGAGAGAGAGAAGCTCCAGCTCTTCTATTTATGCCCCTCCTCCCCTTGCCAAGGCCACTTCAGTGTCTCCTGGATGCTTTCAGCAGCTACAGAAACATAGCTTTAGACCCTGCTGGAACTCTGCCAAGAATGAAAGAATCCTTTCATGTTAGGATGTGGGGTAGCAGGGAAAGGTTTATCTGGTGACTGTGAGGTCTTTATATGTTGTCAGACAACTGGTGACTTGGATTAGTCAAGGTTACAGTAAAGGAGTTTATTTTATTACTTTTTTTTTCTAAATTTTTGGATTAGAAACAAAGATCCTGATGGGGCTATGTCTGACTACACCTAATGGCGTACTCTAAACTGACCAGAAAAGAGTGCCTGGAGCAATAGGTAATATTCTCTGCAAATAAATTAATTACCTGTTTGGAAATATCAGGTGGATTTTATCCTTGGGTCTATTCTTGTGCAAGATCCATTTTTCACCCATTCCATAGGTCTTTTTTTTTGATGATTGAAACACATGTAGAATTAAGTCTTTTGAAGGATATTTACAGTATCTGAATTCAGGCTTCTAAACTAGTTAGGTAGGAGCATGAATGTCTTCTATAGACCATGAAACCTCCAGAACATCTAAGGCACAGCTATTTACCATCCTTGGGATGCAACTGTTTGCATGAGACTGCTTTCCTTTAGTGCACTTGTGTGCCACTACTAACATGTGTCAGTCAAAAGAAGGTGGTTGATTTTAAGCCGATTAATTAGATAGTCTTTTCTAACTTGTGCAGTGGGATGATTATGCAGGTTGAGAAATTCAGAAGATGGTACCCTCTGACAGAATCATGGTGGTGGGCAGCAATCTGGAAGTGGTAATCTTTTCAGTTTGTGTACCTGCAGTCATAAAAGAATTGGTGACCACGTGACCTAAACCTAAAGGCAGATGCTTAAAATCAGATTGTATAAATGTTCCGTATTCTGTTTCTCTATATATGTTTTTATATATGCTTTATATTTATGCTTTTCTTTATGATATTTTCCTGTAAATCATGCATTTTGGTTGTGAGAATAAGATTAAGCTAATCAGGCCCTGATGAAAAACACTGTTGATAGGACGTTTTCTAATCTGTAAAAGTGAAATAAATAAAAAAAGACAACACCCCCCCAAACAAAAACAAAAACCAACCAATCAAACAAACAAAAAACAAAACAAAAACCAACCAACCAAACAAAAAAAAACCACAAAAACCAACCCACAAAACAAACTTCAACTTATTAAGTATAATTTGATAGGAAGATAAAATACAAGGCATGTTTTTCCCTTTGTGCCATGTTAACTGTGACTGCACTAAATCTGCTTTAAAAGCAAGGATTTCGTAAGCTACAGATACTATTTCATACATAAGTAGGAAATGAAAATAGAGAAGGAGGAGGCAGAAATTTACTGGGTAATACATACAGCTGTTTTTCAAATTAGATATCTTTTTTAAAATGCTTAATTGGATTTGACTAGATTTTAATTCACGTTTAACCAACATTCTTAAGTGGATGTATCAGACAACTCCAAGATAATGCTCTTTGTTGGTAAAGTCATAGGGCAGTTTCCTAAAATCCCCAGGGTCATGCCCAACTGCTACAGATACAGGAATTCTTTAGCTGATAATTAGAAAGACTGCTCCCAACCCCCCATCCTATTCTCTGCCCCACTTCCCTCTGCAGATAAGGTCTTTGATTCAAATTGGCTGTGAATGTTATGTCATATGCTTATGTTACATAGGGAAATTTAAAAAGCAATTGATAATTTTAATAAACAGAGAATCGTACAGTAAAACCAAACCAAACAAACAAAAAAACCCAACAAACAAAACTAAACAAAACAAAAATTTATATATTAAAAAAAAAACCCCAACAACAAAACAGAACAAAAAAAAAAACCCAAGCCATATGACTCATGGGAATTGGTAATATAACATAGAGCCTCATACCGCTGGGGACTCCATTTGAATGTAATCCAGGTCTACAGTCACCAAAGTCATTCCCATCAAACAGCCGTGGGGTGTCCTACGCAAGATAAGTTTAGTATTCTCAGCTGACCTCCTGTCCTTTCTCTTTACTGCTCCCTTTTGAATCCATTCCCATCACTCAGCTTCACAGCCTCATTCAAACTCATCTCCTCTATGCTTCTTGTAGTTTCCCATTTTCTGCCTGCCAAGTGACCTCTCTTTCTCCTCTTTTCAGACATTACAAAAAGAACTGGAATGCATGTATAATCTTGCCCCACTCTTTTTTTTAGGGGGCAAGACCCTAATTCCTGCATAGTGCTAAAACATTAGTTTATCAACAGAGACTCTTTGCGAGTGGGAATGGGTACTTGTTAATTTACAGCACTATATAAATATTATTTTTGAGGCTATAATAGCAATTATGGTGAATAGGGGCCAGATGGCCTCTGTATCTAGAAAGCAGAATGGCAGTGTATTTTTAATGGACTTAAGTGTTACTTTTTGACAGGAAGCTAATATAAAATTCTATTTTATAGGTGCTTGTCGGGTGAGTATGGTTCTGAGTTTTGGTTTTTGTTTAAGTAATTACTAATGTCATGCCTGGATACTTTTGCCCACTAAAACCTTGTTCTGTGATGGGGTCTTTGTTGTTGTTTTGTTTTGTTTTAAAGGATGGTTATTGATCTCTTGCTGAGCTGAGATTTCAGTTTTATGCCAGATAGTTTGATTAATGGGTTGGTTTCTGTAAGTGGACTGAATGGGGATAGGAAGCACAAGCCGCTTATGCCGCCAACCCTAACTCCGTCAAGACGCATAGCTCATTATGAAACAGTTATCAAGTATACATGAAAAATTAATTGGGCTCAGTTTGATTCTGAAAAGGATCAGCTTTCTACTTGGCGGTCCCCCCAATCTTTCCAGATGTTGCACGCTAGCCCCTCGAGAAGCAGCGAAGGGAGATGTATTAATACATTGTATTGATTAGATCAAGACCCCTGACAGTTATTTGTAGAGATACCATCTGGCTGCTGTTCGAATTCCTTCACCAAAAACAGGACGTGACATGTTATTAATCTCAACTCTCTAAGTATAGACAGTTGCCTTTTCTGCTAAACCGCATTTTACCATTCCGTAGGAGATGGAGGCAGACCTGAAGGGTGCTGAAATTAAGGTTATTACACAAATTGAGCCATATGGTCCAAATATTTCAGCAAGAAAATTGCCAGGCAATAAAAATTGCTCCTGCCTTCCTAATGGTGTAAATTACAGTTTAACCATGGCTCTAATGATGTCCTTCTGCCGCGCTTAACTACTGTTACATGAAGGACATTGTTTTAAAAATATAAAAAACAAGTAAATGCCAGCAGCGTGTTTTACAATCTGTTAGTGTGTCATTAAGAACACTGTCAGAATTACATAAACATAATGGCAGGCAACCTAGCATACAAAAGAACGAGTATGGAAATAGAAAGTGTCTTGAAAACTCCTTTAGCTTTGTAATGTCAAGAGCCCTTTCCCTTCTGGAACTTTTCCAGTATGGGAAAACGTGGCTGCTTATTTATTCCAGTTCTCACACAATCTCTGATGGAGATGTAAAACCAAAAATAATACTGAATATTCCAATGCATTTTGAACAGGTGACAATGAAAGGGTATAAATATACTATCACATTATACTGTAACTGTATATAAAGTTAACTAGGCATAAAAAAGGAATCCAAAATGTGGCTCTCTTTTCAAACTGAAGCACTGTTTTTATTCTTTTGGATCATAATGGGGCTTTCTGTTGTTTTTCAGCATGTTTGGATAACTGCAGAGTATTAATATGGTTTCAAAGCTCAAATACTCTCTGAATTTTACTAATAGTGTTAGCAATCCTAAAAATTGGGGTTGTTTTTAAAATAGTTATAACTTATTTGTTATTAAAACCAAAATGAAAGTAGTTATCCGGTCAGCAGATGCATTACTGACTGTTTCTGGTGATTCATCATACCATGTGGAAATTAAATTGCAAGTAAATAAAGTAAACTGTTAGCCAGTGAGATTTCATTACAGAAACACTCATCCAGCTATTCAGTTTGTAAAGGAAAAAATCTGAGATGGCCATACAAAGAGGAAAAATAACAGTTTATAATAAATGCTATTTGCAATATTGAGTTTGACTACTACTTTAAACTATGCGCAGATTTTAATAGTTCGTATATGCCAGGTAAAAAACCTAGCACAGGCATGTTACCAGCTTGAGATCTGTCTGACTGGGTACCCATTAGCGGTTCAGAGGAGGTACACTTGGAGTGGTTCGTAACAGTTTTGTAGAAGTGGCTGCTGGAAACCAAGGGATCCTGCACCTCACCACTACAACCCCTCCCTCCCTTGGATCTCATTGCTCTGGGTCTGCTGAGCAGGAGGACCTGCTGCTACCCCCACACATGCACCTTTGAAGGCAGAAACTTCCATGCCCTCACAAGGGCACCCAGTTCCTGATGAATATCTGTGCTTGTTGAAACATGTTTTGACATTAACACAACAGAGCAACGTCAAACAGACTAACAGAAGAAGGGAGACTGCAAGTTGGCTGACTGGGTTGGCTTGTTGGTGAATGAACTGACAGGCAACTTTTGCATTTGTCTTCAAACCTAGCACAGTTTCTGAGCCATGTGAAGATCTCATTTGTGTGTGGAACAGGGCAAAGATGACAGGGGACGTTTACTCTTAACAAATTTAAATTAAACCCAAACCAGACAGTTAATCAGATTCAATAAAGTTCAAAACAGGCTTTATCTCGGTCCTTCCTGCTTCTCAGTACCAGCATGATCACAAATGAAGACACCAAAACATAAGTGATTCATGATTAATTGGTTGGTTTGTTTCCATAGAAACTTAAGGCAGATAGTGGACTCTTGTGAGGATGGTAGTCTGAAAATTTTCTATGTACGTGTGGTCATAGTTTACATATGTGTAATCTCTATTTGGAGGAAACAAAGTCCACTATGAATTTATCATAACATCACAAACTATGAGTATTTCTCTCAGCACAGATGTCCCTCTACCAGCATCCAACAGGCTGGAAGATTTGGAAAGGATGTGCTCATTGAACTGCTTTCTAAGTGCCAAGAAAAACTATGAGCATGGTGATAATGTTTCTACCTGTGAAGTGAAGGGCTTGCTGGAAGAACTCCTGCCAAAGTTGCTATCAGATTCATAGAAATGTTTCTCACCTTATTAAAAGGTGCCATGTTACAGCCTTTAGGGCATCAAACATCATCTGCTATACATCTGGCAACTTCAGGCTGCTTTACTCCCTCCACCAAAACTGTGATTTTCTTCTTCCATTCCTTTGCCGTTATAAGCCTTCCTTTCTAAGAGCACATTTAGAGACTGATGAGTGATACAGGGAGCAGGAGCATCTCCTATCCTGAGGGTCTAGAAAATAACTTCTTTTTCAGATTTTTGTTAGGAACTTGATTCTATTTCCAGATATTCTGTGGGTTCTGTAGTCCTTACCACAGGCAGGACTCTGCTTCAGTCAGGTAATGTCCTTTAAAAGTCTTATATTTCTGGAGGCTGGGTAGTTACACAGGCAAAGCTTTAGAAGACAAACACATGTCCATTCAAGGTAACCTATGACTGGTACAAGAGCAGCAGCTGGACTTGTACAGTGTTGTCCCATGAGCACTTCGACTTTGAAGCTGTAGGATGTCTTTTTTTAACCAATCCATGGCTACTCCACCTTTCCTCTTTATGTAGCATTTATGTCTTCTAAACACTTCTGTGCCCACACCACCCTAACACAGAGATGATGTTACTACTGGGGTATGGTCCATCTGAATGACATCCCTGGGGTGTGGTATCTGTACGCCAAAAGGACTCTGAGGAGTTGTATATTCACATCAGGAAAATGAACAGAGGTCACAGTATCTATTTAACCTACTGGGGCATATCACAAGTCATTACTCATTTTGCTTCTGAATTTTGCTCTAAATATTTTTCCAAGTCCATTTCCTGCAAGTCTGAATTCTTTTTTCCTATCCAGAGCAGACTTCCTAGCCTAAGCCAAATCCTCCATGCAGTGTACAGATGCTACTCTAGTGGCTGAAAAAAAGGCACCAATTTTCCCACAAAATCAGAATTGCAAATGCACATTTAATATAGCAAGAGTGAGGGAAGTGGATTCCTTGCAGTGATCAATTTTCTGTATTTTTGCTATGAAGAAAACTTTACTCTGACAAACAAAAGGAAAGAAACTTTGCAGAATTCTTCTATTTCAACAGGCTTTAATAAAAGAATTAATGAGAAGTCTGGAAAACATCCTTTCCCAGATGAAGTGAAATATTATTCTTGTCATTATGGTATCATAAAATTATTTTTTATTGTTTTCTTTTCTGGGGTTCAAGACAGGTGATAATTTAGATTTTCTCTAATGCTAGTTTATGCTAGAAATGCTAGGTCCATGTTGTACCAATAGATCATAAGATTTGTGCCATATCTGTAGCTTAAGACAGTGACATATTTAAGTGCTGTGCTTAATGTTACAGTAAAGTCCTGCCCTAAAAATAGTGAACAGAGAGTCTGAGAGCAAAGGAGAAAAAAAACACCACCTTTTCCACCATGTAACACAGTAGTTTGAGCTCTAGTTGTTTTGATGTCCAATACAGTGCCCACTTTGAGGACAAATAGAGCTGAGAACATTTAAAATAGGACATTTCTGAGACAAAAATTTGCAAAAGCTCTTTAGCATACTTCATTTTTTCATCTTTCTGGTCTTTCATAGAGATATCACGCTTTCAATTGTTTTGTTAACAAACCCCTGTAATGATATTTGGTTTGAAGTTATTAATGAAAATTTTAAACCACACTGACTTAAGTAACATCATCTCATAGTGAAGATCATTGCCAACGTAGTGACCTATGCATGGAAATCAGAAGCCTGTTTGCTTATTATGTATTAACTAATCCCAGTCCCTGTTCTTGGTTGAATGCCATCTACATACACCATTTACTTTTGTTCTGCTACTCATGAAGACAGTGATCCAGGATCCTTGAAAAGTCAAAAGGAAGCTTCTGTTGATTTTGAAGTATTTTGAAACAGCTACAGTTTAACTTATGAAGCTATCAATAGTTTTTTGTTTCACCTTAAGAAAAAGAGTTCACTTCCTGTATGGTCTGTTACTGTGTGCTGAATGAAAATGTCATTGGCTTCTTGGCTCTTTCAGTCTAAAGTGAATTTAAGCAAAAGTCACATCTTTGAATGCTAAAAACTTACTTTGGCTAATATAGGCTAGTCTGTCTTATCTGTTGAGAGAGAGTGAGGCTTCTCTGAGGGGCTATTCAAAACAAAAGTTAAACATCTGACTTTCCCTTTGGAGGAATTGTCCTTCCTTTGCACAGTGTCGAGAGTAACTGAGGACAGTAGCAACACAAGTTTTGTGTCAAAATGTAGAAGCTCTATTTCCCACAGTGCCTATCGTTGTATGAGCACTTGAATACATTTACAAGTATGGCACAAAATGACTAAGTTGTAGTAATTTCTTTCTTGCATTGCTCATTTATAACATGCATACATGCAGCTAATCAATATATGAGACAGTGAAACTAGTGGATTTACAAGTTAATATGCTGGAGTCAATAAAGTGCTGGAAAGACATTTTCAATTCTGAAATCAGCACAATTTGTTTTCTACTAAGCTTAAATATATGCCTGGTGACTTAGTGATCTGTTTTAATTCCTCAGGTAACTTACACATCCAAGGAAAATACAGAATCTGAACTAAATTTGTTATGCTTCGGTTTTCAAGTAATATTTCAGTATTTACATTTTTTCATCTCTCCCTTAACTACTGCATCTTGCTAGTGCAAATCACAAGCAGCTCAGACTTTCTTCTCTTTTGTCAGGGGCTTTGCACTGAGAAGACCAAGCCACATTGGAAAGGACTAATCAATGTGTTAATCACATGAAAAGACCTGATTAAACATTATGTTTTATTTATGCATTAACGTTTGAAAGCTAAGCTATATAGCTGTTTTTCCTGTTCACACAGCAGCAGATTTAACTGTCTACTTTTTGGTGTGTGTATATGAATTTAGCGTTGGTCTGACAGCATAGAAAATGGGTATGGGCAGTAGGCAGACACCGCTTCATATGGTGTGTCAAGGTGAGTTTCTTCCCAACAGTGTGTCTTAAAAAGACTTAAGCTAGAGGGAATTAAAGCTGTATGATCTTAAGAGGATCTGGAAGTTCATCCATCCATGGGGTTCACTTGGTTTCAAGACTTTCAACCTGCAAGCAATGCCTCTTCCAGTAACTCCACCAAAGTGTAACTGCTCTTTCTTCTTGTCTTCTTTTCAGGCCTTTTCTTGGTGTGCAGTTTATTCTGAGCTTTCATGTGGTAAGACATAGCTGTTAAGGGACACAATATGTAACAATTTTTATTTGACCTCATTATTTTCACCAACAATGCAGTTCATAGCAGTAGGAAAATGAGATTTTAGTTCCTCTAACCATCACGTGACACAGGGGCTTTTCAGGCTACTTGTTGAGGCTTTCCACAAGCTTATATGTCCAGTAGGGGCAATTATCCCCTGTAGCAATCCCCTACTCCAAACCTGGGACAACATCCCAAAAGTTCAGAAGGAAGATGTCAGTTCTCTGCTGAACCTGTCAGTATTTTGATCGGAAGCTGTGCTTTGCTGAGAAATATGTCCCCAAAGTATGCACCTAAATATATGTCTAATAAATTTCCCCTGATAATATTCTGAAGATAGACTGAACTTTCCTCCAGCTACAGAAAAGAGAAAGGGCTGCCCTACCTGCATAAGCAGCGTGCTTCTGAACCTCTGCTAAGAGTAACTGCTCTGGACAAAAATGTGCAGAGCAAATCTCTTTTTCCTGGCATGGATCAGCATAATTGGACTGCACCTTTCCCAAACTGCTACCTGCACACTTTCATTTACTTTCAGCCTTTCTCTGCTTGGAGAGCATGCTCATATAGGAAGTGTAAAGCATTGAGGGAAGGAATGAAAAAACCTGGTAAAGTCTTTTAAGAAACAGGGGTTTGTATACTTTTTGGCCCATCATTTTTAAAACACCCACTTCATTTTAAAGGTGACATTCTTAGTTCAGCTACATATTCAGACTAAACTTTGTCCTTTATAATGTAGCTTCAAGTAAATTGTTTACACATGCCTTTTAATATCAGAAATGATTACACACATAGCAGGCAAAGTTTGAATGGAAAGCTAAGACTGCTTAGTATAGAGCAGAGAAAAAAGAATAAAATAGTAGGAAGTAAAAACTTTCTGTCTCCTTTAAAATGATGCTTTTATTTTCCATTGTGTTGGCAGAAAGCGGGGATTTAAAGCTGTGAATTGCCTTGAGGCTGTGTTATCTTACTCTACTTAGCAGCAGTTAGAACTGCTCTTTTTTTGCTTGTGTTAGGTGAGAGAGACAAGGACTCAGAATGATAGAGAAAAGGGAATAAAATAAGCTTGCATTTAACAATAATATGACACATTTATTGTACCTGTATAAAATGGGATCTAAAACAATAATGATAGTTTCCTGAAGCTGCACACAGTAACACAGGGGGATATCCTGAGACTTAATTAATTAATGTTTGTAACATGATGTGAGATCCTATGGTGAAAACTCATATATAACTGCAAAGTCTTAATTTTATGGAGCACAACTGACATTCAGTGGCATTTTCAAGGAAACTGATGTAGGAATTCACCTGCAACCTATGTTAAGATTCAGATTGTCCTTGTACAAGTCCCCTTAAAGATTTTCTTCAAACATTTTTCTCTTTACATTTCTTTTTCTCCACTATGGCTGATGAGCTGTGAAAAGGCAAAAAATTGAAAATAATTGCTTTTATAAGAGAAAAATATGGTGTTTCCTCTCTCTGTTTTCCATTCACCAAAAATACAGCCAAAACTTATTTTTCTAATTTGACAGAAAGTAGAAACCTTCAGATACTCTGCCCAGGTCAGTTTAAGATCAGATGGGAGGTTTTACATTGTTCGGAGCCATTTCTCTTCACAATATCATATATGACATTATTTGAAAGGAGATGAAGGTGGTGGCTTTGGGCACAGATCTCTGCAGTCATGAATGTCCTAGAGGAGCAATATGAATGCCTGAAAAACAGAAATTCAAATGAAACCAAGAGCCAAAATATTTGATAATGATAAGGGTGTGTTCTTTCTACAACAAAGAAAAACTGATTGCCACAAGATGCCTTGAGTTGAGAAATTCAGGTACATAAATTATCCATTTTTATGGATGATGAAACCATCCATGGTTTCATTGCATTGGTGTAAAATTACAGAAGACCTTCTGCAAAACACCTGCCATTCTGGACATCACTGGAAAAGAAAAAAATATATTTGGGACTAAGACAACACTGACAGCACTGATGTGGCAGTCCAGATTTTGTTTGTTCTGACAGAAGCATCTAACTTCATTCTGGCCATCAGCCAATATATCACATTGAAAATACGGTTTATGGCATTAGGAAAAAAGATAACATTAACCCCCTAATGCTCCGTATTAAGGGATGTACCCCCTACCATTTGCAGGTTTGAGCCCTTAGGCTCCAGCTGCTCTTCTACAGCAGCAGTGGTTTTTCTTTCTGTTGCTGTGCCTACAGACAACATAGAACAAAGCCATGAGAGGAACATCACTCCTAAATGTAACAAAGAGTGGATGGAAAGTTACTGCTCAGCAGCAGCCCTATGTGTGGTACTTATTTTAAACATATTCTTGGAGTTCAGCTGTTTGAGTGCACTAATTGTAGAGATACAAAACCCAGCCAGAGTTTGTGTGCTTGCCTTTCCTAGCTTTTTACCTTCCTCGAGGACACATTTCTATCCCAGATTATAAAGCTCTACCTGAAGGATCATTCATTCCTATTCCCCTTATGATGAAGGCAGACTCAACAAATTGAAAATTCTGCAATGCCTTGATGAGTTTATGCAGGATGCCAGATTACGCTGTGTGTGACTTCAGAACATCACAGAAACTTCCCAGCTCAATCCTGTAGAGTTTGAAGTCGCCTTAATATGATGCTGGATTTCATATACCTTGAAGTCTTTGCTGTTATATCTTCTCTATCCAATCGCACTCCCATCGGGTCTCCCCAAAACATGCCCTACTCAGCTAAAGACCAGAACATACATGTGCATTTGACTGAGGGTGACACATAGTTGGTTTTAACAGTGAGGTTTAAGTATTTTATCTCATTCTTTATCCAATCTCAAATAAATAGTATTTAAATTTTTGCTTCAGATTCTGTCTTATTTTGAAGAGAAACTAGTCTAGTTCTTCATATCCAGAATGAGTACTGAAAGCAAAAAGTATCATTCAGGTTAAGTAAGAATGGCAGATTTGAACTGACCAAAACCAATGTTTGGAAAAAACAGTCCTGTCAGGTAACTCGTTTATAAGGAGAGCTGCCACTTCCCTTCTCCATCACTTTGTCATGATGAGGAATAATACAGATGGTTTAAAGAGGAAAAAGGAGGGGGGGAGAGGGGAATAAGGTGCAAAACTATGTTTTATTATACAGT
>JANHGN010002850.1:30692-59259 GCA_024605025.1 Megaceryle maxima | reverse complement strand
ACTCAACCACCTCCCTGGGAAGGCTGTTCCGGTGCCTCACCACTCTTTCTGTAAAGAATTTCTTCCTAATATCTAATCTAAACCTCCCCTGTCACAACTTCAGACCATTTTCTCTTGTTCTGTCAGTGGTTACTAAGGAGAAGAGGCCCACCCCCACCTTTCTACAACCTCCTTTCAGGTAGTTGTAGAGGGCAATGAGGTCCCCCCTCAGCTTCTTCTTCTCCAAACTAAACATACCCAGCTCCCTCAGCCTCTCCTCATACGACTTGTTCTCTAAACCCCTCCAGAGCTTGATAGCTCTCCTCTGGACAAGGCACTCTGTGAGCGCTCTCTGCTTGTGGTTATATAATGACTGTTAACATTCCTGTGCTACTCCATGACAGTAAATGTTCATTTACAGTGAACCATATTGTTCATTCAGTGTACAGAAAACTATGCACTAGTGAGACCTCACCTGGAGTATTGAGTCCAGTTCTGGGCTCCCCAGTTCAAGAGAAACCGAGATCTACTTGAGGGAGTCCAATGAAGGGCTGTGAGGATGATTAAGGGACTGGAACACCTGCCTTATGAAGAAAGGCTGAGACACCTGGGGCTTTTTAGTCTGGAGAGAAGACCAAGAAGGGATCTAATTAATGTCTACAAATACATAAGCATTAGGTATCAAGAAGGCAGGGACAATCTCTTTTCACTTGTGCATTGTGATAGGATGAGGGGCAATGGATTCAAGCTAGAGTACAGGAAGTTCTACCTCAACATGAGGAAGAACTTCTTTACTGTAAGAGTTGTAGAGCATTTGAATAGACTCCCCGGAGAGGCTGTGGAGTCTCCTTCTCTGGAGACTTTCAAGACTTGTCTGGATGCATTTCTGCATGATCTGCTCTAGTTTTGTCCTGCTCTGGCAGGGGAGTTGGACTCAATGACCTTCGGAGGTCACTTCCAATCCCTAATGTTCTGTGATTCTGTGATGAAACCTCATAAACTTATTTAGCATAGATTACACATCACCAAAATGTTTTCCTGGAAAACCTGGATTTGACAGAATGTTGTTCTGAAATATGGGACTTTAGCTCAATGATTTCAACTGAGTGTGAACCTTTACCTGCAAGGTTTGCAAGTCAGAGATTTTTTTCTTAAGTGATTTTTCTTTAGAGTTGGTCTGCAAGAAGCTTTCTGCTAGCCTGTGAGAACCTTGCAATGAAACCTGATAACAAACAAATATAATGAAAACTGTCACTAAGTGATTAATGACCATATCCCCCCCCCCAAAAAAAAAAAAAAATTAAATCAAAACATTCCTTTTGTATCAATGATCTCTTTGTGTGTGCTGATTGTTATTAGTAAGGAAGTAAGTTTCTGAATCATTGGTTAATAGTCCTTACCCTGTTGCACAGATTAAGGTGTCTGGTTATTGGCAAAATATTTTGATTTTTTTTTTCTCTCTCTCTCTTTTATCCTGCCTTCTGTCCTTCCTTCCCTCCCTGACATTTTTTTTTTTTTTCTGTCTTTCTTTATTCACAGTCCTACAATATTTTCAGTGATGATAACCTGGAGTACAGTGGTTTATCTCGCCAGTTCCTCTTCAGGCGCCTTGAGCCATACACTCTCTATACCCTCGTACTGGAGGCTTGCAATGAGGCAGGCTGCACTCGCTCACCACCTCAGCCAGTCCGAACAGATGAAGCACCCCCAGTGTCTCAGATGGCACCTGTAATCCAGGCAGTGAATGCTACCAATGTTGAACTGAGTTGGTTGCAGCCAATTAATCCAAATGGAAAAATAATTCGCTATGAAGTTATTCACAGATGCACAAAAGAAAATGCTGCAGGGTACAGAGCAACAACTGAAGATGAGAAAATTGTTTTCACAGAATATAACACTGAAAGTAATATGTTCATATATAATGATAAAGGTTTACAACCATGGACAAGGTATGAATATAAAATACGCACCTGGAATGCAGCAGGCTACACTGACAGCTCCTGGACAGTGGCAAAGACTAGTCAAACTGCCCCAAAAGGTCTCTCTGTCCCCAGGTTATCACTGGTGTCAGTTAACCCCCGTAAACTGCTCATCTCATGGGCCTCCCCGACACAGCCCAATGGTATTCTTCAGTCATACAGGCTGCTAAAGAATGATGTTCTCTATCCTTTCAGCTTTGACGCTGCTACTTTCAACTACACAGATGAAGACTTACTGCCCTATTCAATGTACAGTTATGCGATAGTTGCCTGTACAATGGGAGGCTGCTCTACCAGTGAACCAGTTGCAATACGGACGCTGGAAGCAGCTCCTGCCTTAGTGGACCCACCATCTCTGCAGGCTGTCAGTGCCACTCAAATTAATGCATCTTGGGCACCTCCCCAAATACAAAATGGAGATATCACCAAGTACATATTGAAACTAAACAATGAGGAGTATTATCCTGGCAAAAGTTTGCAAATGTTGGTTTCTGATCTACAGCCTTACACACGGTATCATTTTGCATTGGTTGCCTGCACTGCAGGGGGCTGCACATCAAGCATAGCCCAGTCAGTGATGACCATGGAGGCTCCACCGTTAAATATGGAAGCTCCCAGGCTGCTTGTCATGGGCTCCGAGTCAATTGAAATAACATGGAAACTTCCAGCTAAGCCCAATGGTAAAATCACAAGCTATGAGCTAAGGAGAGATGGTGTACTTGTTTACTCAGGTCTGGAAACCCGGTATCTTGATTTCAACCTAATGCCAGGCATGGAGTACAGCTACTCTATCACTGCAAATAACAGTCAAGGGAGTGTGACTAGCCCATCAGCACAGATAAAAACCAACCCCTCTGCTCCGTCTGGGATGTTGCCTCCCAGGTTGCAGGCATGGTCCTCAAAGGAGATTTTGGTGGCCTGGGATCCTCCTATCAAAGTAAATGGTGACATTAGAAATTACACAATCTCAATCCACAAGCCTGCTGAAACAGGAAAGAAAACTGTTGACTTTGATGCATCTCATGTTTCCTTTCTGAGACGATCATACATAGTGGCAGAGCTACAACCCTACAGTAGGTAAGTCTGGAAGACCCTGTTTGCTGAATAAATGCTGCAAGGTGTTTCAGTGGGCTGGCAGGCAGCTGAACCATCTTGTTTAAACAGATAGTCAGACCCATGGGGTTTGTTTCATCAAAAGCACATGATAAAACCAGGTGGTTGGTTGGTTTGTTTAATTTATAGTAACAACAGCTATATATCATCTTGATGAAGCACATAGGTTTGATTTAGGTTGTAATTAATACAAGGGGTAATTCAGCATTCTGCTTTAGATACCAAAATCTGTAATCTTGTGTATCTATGGCAAGATGTCTGTATCCAAGAATAAATAGGCTCTAATTGACAATGTTTAGGGTGGGGAGAGCAAAGACCTGTTAGCTAGCCCATTGCAAGTGTAGCTGAGCTAAGATCAGTGGTGTTACAGCAGGAACATGCTCACATCCTTGAGCTGAAAACAAGTGCCTTATGTTCAAGTAAAAGCTAAAACTTAACAGAGGGTACCAGACTACAGAAGGAGCACACTTGATACTGAAGTAATATCTTCCTCAATAATTCTTGATTATTTACCTGACCTTTCCTTTTATATTTGTGTAGTCATAACTTGTGTGTGTTATACAGTTGGTAAATCTGTCTACTATTTATATATAACTAATCTAAATCTAAAGAGAGAAGGGTAATAGAGTGAAGTTCTAGAGATCTCAAATTATATCCAAATCATTTCCTACAATGAATCATCACTTTCATGCATATCATCAAAGTCAAACTGATTTTGATCACTTGACTCCTGCAGATGTTAACTCTGCTCTGAAAAAAAAAAAAAAAGAAGAAGAAAAAAGAAACCACAGGAGACAGTGTTCTTCCTTTTTGCTACACAATGTGCAGCACATAATCTCTGTGTTCATACAAATTGTTTTCTTATTAAAAATGTCAAAAACAAAGATCATTTAAGAAAACCCCCAGATCTCATGCACAGCCTATATTTGCAATGTTTTAATAACTTTAATCCTGATTTGTGTTCCCAAAGGTATGAAGTACAGCTCCAAGCTTGCACGGAGCTGGGTTGTGCCTCCAGTGAGTGGGCATCAGTGCAGACACTGGAGGCACCCCCGGCAGCACAGCCTGCCCCTCTCATCGAAATACAGACAACAGCCAGGGACTTCCAATCGACTTCTTCCATCCTGTGGACTGGCCCACAGCAGCCAAATGGGAAGATTTTGTACTATGAACTTTACAGAAGGCAAATGACTCAAGCCCACGTGAATTTAGACCTCGCTCTTGTTTACAATGGTTCTTCAACCTCCTTCAAGGATGACAAGTTGCTGCCTTACACAGAATATGAATATCAGGTGGGAATTGAAGCCAGATAGCAGCTATAATTATGGTTTCAATAGATTTGAGAACCTTACTTTACACTTAAAACAAACTTACACATCTCATTTATAATGTTAGTAGTATTGTGATACCTGAGTAATTATTGTTAATGTATTTAAAATAATTGAGAAGCTGAAGATAATTTTGCACAACCAATACATTCATTTAGCATTCATTTTTCTTCAGTTTAATCCTAAGTAGCTGTGTTTCTTGTATATTAATTGTTTGTGTACCCTACAGAGCTTTTGCCAGACTCTAGTGTTACGTGAGTACTGTGAAATTCTAGTTCTTAAAAGGCAACTTAATTTCATTAGTTTTACTTTCTTTTTCTATCCTTTCCCAATCTATTATGAATTAATTTTTATTTTATGACCTTAAAGTAGTTTACATCAAGAGAGGATAGGGTTATTTTCCCTTTAAATTACATGATAGGATCCCAAGCAGCTTTTGTTGGTGGTTTAAAAGTGAATTTGCTGTTGATGATTGATTATTCCTTATGGACATAGGTATTTTTACTATTGTTTCTCTTATAATGCTAAGACATAGCAAAGAGGTGATTTCTGCCATTCTTTCACCTGTAATTGTTTTCTGTGTCAAAGTTACAAGTTTTAGCATCATTCTTTTTGTGTCATACAGTACTAGTGATAATGCAGGGCTTTACTTGATTTCATCATATGAACTAAAAACTTTGCTGTTTATCACCATATGAACTCTTTCCCAAGCTTTTATATGAGTTGGTGGGGTTTAGAACCTCACAAAAAAAAGTCTTGAATTTTTTTGCTTCTAAAAGTAAGTGAGTATAGTATCATAGCAGGATGAGGCTGATTTTTTATTATGATGTTGTCTATGAATGGGCACACTTTATTTGCCACTGAACAGGATAACAATAAGCCTCACTACTGATTCTGTAAGCAATATTTATACATGTGATGTATCTTGAAGATAAGTTTGGTAATGCTCAAAAGTTTTTACAACGTTTTTACTTAAAAAAAAAAAAAAAGAAATTATAAGAAAAAAATTGTTCAAGCATGGATTAGTTTTGATATATATGCAACACAGCTCATTCCACCTCTTAGGCTCCTGCAAGCTGGTGGCCAATCTTTCTTTTACAGGATCATTTGCTTTATAGCATCACAAAATAATTCAGGGCTCTCAGGAAGCCAACCAGTCCAACTTCCTGCTCAAAACAGGGTCAGTTAACAGGTCAGATGAGGTTGCACAGGGCTTTATCCAGTTGCATCTTGAAAATGGCCAGGAAGGGAGATTGTATACTCTCTCAGGGCAGTCTGCTCCACTGCTTGACTGTCTTCATTGTGAAAAATATCTTTTTTGTTACATTCAGTCTAAACCTCTTTTGCTCGAAGTTGTATTCTCTTGTCCTCTCCCATGACATACCATTGTAAGGAACCTGGGCCCACCTTCTCATTAGTCTGTGGATAGGTGCTGGGGAACTGCAATCAAGTCCCTTCAAAGCCATTTCTTCTGCACGCTGAATAAGCCCCAGTCTCAGAGCTTTTCCTCATCAGGCAAATTCTTCAGCCCCCTAATTACCTTGCTGGCCCTCTCTTGAACTCTCTCCAATTTATCAATATCTTTCAGGGGCCAAAGTGGAACAAATGTGAAGGCATGTAATCACTTGCTTTAATTGTCTGGCTATGCTTCTGTTAAACTGCTCAAGATGCTGTTGGCCATGTTTGCTGCCAGATGACACTACTGGCTCATGTTCAGCATTCTATCCACTAAAACCTCTAGGTCTTTTCCAGCAGAGGTGCTCCCTAGCTGGTCAGTCACTACCCTGTAATGCTTCAAGGAGTTACTTCCCAGGACCAAGGCTTTGCATTTTTTTTGCTGAAGTATATAAAGCTCCCAATGACCCATTCCTCTAGGCCCTTCTGAATGGAAGACCTGCTCTTCAGCATATCAACAGGTCCTCTTCAGTTTGGTGTCATCTGCAAGTTTGATGAGAGTGAACTGTACAGATCAGGTTCTGTGGAAGCTCTGCTCCACTGCTATGGTTGTGTTCTTTTTGGTAGCCAGAAACCATAGAGAATGAAATCTAAAAAGTTGCATTATTACATTAGTCTATCCAGATGCTATATGGACATGTGTCTTAGTGTCACTCAGTCATTTAGGTTGGAAGGGACATCTAGAAGGCATCTAGCCTAACTCCCTGCTTGAAGCAGGTCCAGATAGAGCAGACTGCTCAGGGCTGTGTCTAGTTGAGTTTTGGATCAAGTTCTCTATCCTTGAATCTCCAAGGATGGAGATTGTACAGTCTGTGTGGGCACCCTGTTCCAATTTATGATTACATATGTCCTACTTTTCTTTGCATCTAATTCACATGTTTCAGCTTGTGTCCCTTGCCTCTTGCTGCCTTGTTGTTAGAGTCCTGGGGTCTGGAGGAAGCAGTGCAGTGGCTTTCTTCTTAAATCAGTTCCAGCAGCTCTAATTTGGGTAAGAAAAGGATTCAGAAGGGAAAATTATAAAACTAACAGAAAGACAGCCTAGGATGCTACTAGAAAACTGTAGTCACTGCAATATTCACAAAGCCTTTTTTCTCTGGTTGATAATCACAAAACTTTTATTTCAGATGTTTCTGGATTGACAGCATGTCTGTAAGGTAACAGCCAGAGTGAAAACTGTATCTGTTAGCTTTGTGCTGAAGGAAATTATGAGCATCTGTGAACTGACTCCTTCTTATTGCTGATTGCAGTTCCATGTTACTTGATTTCCTTCTGTTTCTTAATGACATCTTCTTGAACTTAGCAGTACAGGAAATACTGCAATAATACTTTCCAAAGCAAAAATTAAGAAATCTGAAAATTTGTCGCACTTTGAATATACGAGGGTATATTTTCCAGTTGTCACTTCTCTTGTGACAAGAGCTGTTAAACTTTTCCTGGAAATAGCACACTTCAGGGCAAACTTGTTGTGTCTTAAGTCCTACTAGGTACAAATATAAAGGTTTCTATTTATTTATTCCAGCTTTCCTTTAATGCCTTTGTAAGGCCCATCTGTTGGCCACAAAAGTGTGACATCTGCTCTCCATTTACTATAGTTTCCTTATAGCAGAACTATTGTTTGACCAGCTCTCCTTGCTACTTTGGACAGGATCTGTGAGGAATGTGAGTTCAAGTGCAGACAGGCCTGAGTAGACAGTAAGCATTACAGCAGACCCAAGCCCTACTTATTATTTAGGAATCTTTCTTAGATAAAGACAAAATTCCCAAGCTGGAAGTTGAAGACATTTCAATTATCTCAGTCAGAAGCTAGTTTTTGGAAGTTTATACCACAGAGACTTTATTGAGCCAAAATTTTTAATGCTCTGTCAGTGACAGATAACAAAGAAAGCCTCTTGACCAGATTCCTGTGGTTTACTGTGCTGTATTCAAGACTCCTTTTTATCTTGTTTCTACTCTATAACAAGGCTGAGCTGTTGACTAGGACCTTAAATCATTTTTGGTTTTTGTCCTGGTGGCCATTTATTTCACCACGAGAGGTTTTTGCATTCATGTGGTTTGTCTTCTGCTTATGTCACTTGCAGCAGTCCTCTGGGATCTATTCTGAGCCCCTCCATTGTTAACAATTTATATCTTGCCTGTGAGACAAGTTATTTGTAAGTATAGGGCTTGGCTCTTGCTATTATGCTGATGAAACCCAGATTTATATTTCACTTAAACTGGATATTGATTCTGCTGTCTCTGCATTTGAGGCTTGTTTGCTGGACATAAAACCTTCTATGCAACTGAATTTCCTTCAGCAGAATGCAGATAAAATCAAAGTGCTTTGATGGGACTCTCTCCAGCATTTTTGGTGGTATTGAGATATAGTTCAATGACCCCTGACAGCTTCTTTGGATTTGAAGTCAGGATTTTGGAGTTTGGTTGCCTGGGGGCTTTTTTTGCTGGAAACTTCAGCTGAATATTTAGGGCTTGTAAGACTAGATGCAGAAGTTGCAGTTTCAGAAATGATAAAGTGACTTTAGAGGCTCATACTGATCAAAGGGATTATTCACCCTAAATGCTTAGGTGACTATTGTTTAAGGAAGCATTTTTATTCTTTAAGGGTCAGGTCTGCATAAACTTATTATCACTTGGTAGGTTTCAGTGGGTTTTTAGGAGGTGTTAAGATGCCTACTGTCTTAGTTTGCCTCTAGATGGACTTAGATCTTTGAAATTCCTTCTATTTGTCTATTTGTGCATTTAGATATTTGCATTTACTATAGCACCTGGCCTTTTAGGTATTTTTTGGAATGCTGCCTGAGAGCCCTGGCTGTATTAAACAGATAAAATTGCATGACCTCCTGAAAAAAAAACAAACCAAAACAAGCAATACCATAAAAACAACTGACTTAAACAAACTTTTTAGCTCATGAGGCCTAATGAGTTTGCAAGTGTAATCTTTTAAGTCCTGGAATATTTCTGAAACAGTGTGTAGACCTTCTCAGGAATTATTGAGCATGGTGTGAAATATTACTATATAGGAACCTATAGAGTCAGATCTGGTTTTCTCAGCTAAGGGAGGGCCCTTCTGAACAGAGAGTTGAGGCATTTAGTGATATTTGCAAAGCAGAGATGTTAGAGTATTGTGTGATGTCCATGCAAGTGCAATGTCACTTCTTCACAATTGCACTTAATTGTGTACTTAAGACGGCATCTTTAGATTAATGGTTTAATGTCTTCCTGATTTAGAACAGATCCTTATTCCCATTTGGCAAGTAGAGAACATGAAAAAGACAGAAAAGTAGGATTGTCCTTTTTCATAAAGTTTTATGGTTCCCTGCAGAGGTTTATTCTCCATCTGGACTATCTGGTATACCAAGACAGTGTCCCAACCACTGTGGGAGGCGTAACATCCCTCTTATGTGTGAAGCATGCTTCTCATGGTACAGTTACTGCAACCAAGTGAAGGGTCTGGGAAATACCCCGACATACACTGTGGGAAATATGTTTGGGGTCCTCCATCTTGGACTTTCAAAGAGAAAACAAATCAAATTCTGACTTTGGAGAGATAAAGTGAAAAAAAAAGGTGCAAAATCATGAAGTTTAAAGAAGGACCAACTACATGGAGTGCAGAATATGTCAGCCCTCCTGGTTACTTGTCAGAGATGACAAGAATGACACTTGGTCTTGGTCTGCCAGCCTGTGTGTCAAATCATTGGCTGAGCTCCAGTTTGTGCTGCTTAGTTACTGAAAAACAGCTCAGTGACTTCTGCAGCTTAAAATGGAGTGAAACTGGTTTTTTGACTGGCCAATGATGGATAGTCACCCATTTGTAATATGCTTCATATCTGGCTCCTTTTCATCATTTTAATTCACCATTTCTTCCTGTCTCCCTGAAAGAGAGATACACTACAAAGTATTGACATAAAATGTAGTTCGTTCTTGCACTCCATGCTTGTATCCCCTCTTCATTTTGTTTGGAAAAGTGTTTTTTTTCTTAAAAGGTTCATTGTACTCCCTGCTTCCAAGTAAAGAATGTTTCTCATACTACACCTGTATTAGGCTATCAAGCTTGACCTCAGCTTCTGAAAAGTAAAGCAGACATAACTATGTTGTTTCACTGATGTAATGGCAAAACCTACTCTAAATACACCTCAGAATGAGGTGCTTCCTTTCCCTGGTAGAGGGTAAACAGCAGGGAGAAGGCCCATTTGAAACAACACAATTTCTTTAATTAAGCGCCACTTCAGACACTATGTTTCTGTTGTCAACACTATCTTACAGTCAAGTGCACATGCAGTGCACTGATGCAACAAACCTTGGCTTTTGTTCAGTAAACTAAATACAGATATTAGACTGGATTTGTTTGCTTCCAAAATTACCAGTGATACTGTTATAGCACCAGTCTTGCAAGACCCTACTTGGTAAATTGTGACTCTGACATATTCAAGCCATGGCAAGCTATCCTTTAAAAAGACATTAGTGTGAGTACCGAGGGAAAATATACTCCAGGGTTGTAGATGACTTGATGTGATTTCCTTGATTGTATCTTTTTATTTATGAGGCATAATTTATGACTGCTGAAAAGCAAACTAAAATGAGTGATGACTAACTACAGCCAAAGTAATAAATCAGGAGCGCAGAAAGAAGTGGTGATTTTGATCGAATCTATTGAATTAGCTGTTGCCCTTAGCCATTACAGGTATTGGAAAGACCTTTTAATATCTGCTTATCTCTCTCATGGGATCTTGGTAACTATCTCATTATATACCCATAGGAAACAAATTATTTAATTTTCTACATTTTAGAGTTAAACCTGTTTACATCTCTCATTAATTACTGATGTTATACTATATTATATGAAATGAGCTTCCTTTAGAATTTGGTAATTTTATTTAAGTCCCAAAGTGTTTGCCTGTTATCTTTCCTTTTCCCTTCCCCAGGATGAGTTTAGTACTTTTACTATTATTATTTGCCCAGTGGAGATGAATACCAATGTTAAGAGGTTCAAATTATCACAGTGGTAGAAGCCTGGACCTAAAATATATGCCATTATATGCTTATGGCTTCCCTAAAGATGCTAACAATGTTGAAGAGGGAGAAGTATGGATCTGAGAACTGGCAATCAGAACACATTTGTTTACTACCTATTTGTACTCCTGGTCATGACTGGACACAATACTTTCTTTCCCTTGCCTTTCCTCTGTCCCATGTAGACTCCAACCACTTTTGAAACTATCTGCTTTTCTAATACCTGCCTGACACTGCAGTGCCCAGATGTGATTACACTATCCTAATGCTGAATGATAGATTTCAGAAGACAAGCTTTGTGTTCTGAGCTGTGCTGATGTTGCATAACTAACTCCAAAATACCCAGTCTGCATTCTGGTCAGTTCTCATGAGAAGAGTCACTTGTCTCGCACCCTGTCTGAAGGGTGCTGCAACTGATGGTGAGAGGGAGCTGCTCTGGTTTTCTCTAACTAACTAGGCAAGATTATGGTTTCTTCAATTTTCTTGCAGACTGCTGTTCGAACACAGCTAAAAATTTGGTTCTGTGTTTCTGAACTTACTGATGTCATATATTATATATAACCTTAAAATGTCTTCCTATCTTGGAAAAGAATTACACCGTGAAACTCTGCAGTTATGTAAGTGTAGGAACAGAAATTGGAACAAATCTGAGTGAAGAAATCCAAAGCAAAGTCCCAAAGTAGTGCTTTGTCTTTGTGAACTCCTTGAAATAACCCTAGAGATATGAGTGGTGTGAACTCCTCTCTGCTACTATTTTTTTCTCCTGCAAGCACCGAGTAGTGCCAGTATCCTGCCAAATCCTTTTTGGGAAGACCAGCAGTTACAGATTTGTGCAGTCCATGGATGCTCTCAGGGCAGAGAGTCAAGTTGTACCTGACTTTTACAGTCATAAAGAGTTATGTGCACATGTGAAAGGGGTGGCGTGGCCTGACCTTGTGGTTCCCCAGAACCTGCAGCACTACCTAACAGCCTTGTAGCTCTAAACAGTGCTCAAAGCCAAAGATAGATAATTTACTAATGAGACTTTTCTAATGCAAAAGTCTGGTTTCTGAGTGCCTGCAAGAGCTCAGTGCAAGCTGCTGCCACATACAAAGTTGAGATTTGTCCCTCACACAGACAACTGTGAGGGACTGCAGATTAACTGCAGTATGAAGCAGTATTATGCACAGTGCCTGTAGGATGTGGTGGGAGCCAGAAGTCACTCTTGGTTGGTAGTCAACTGTTTGCTGCTCTCCTTTCTTCTGATTTCCTGCAAGTAGAAAGGGTGAGCAGCATCTGGCCTCTGCAAAGCAGAGGATCCCAGTCTCCATGACCTGGGAAGTCAGCAGGACTGCTGCATTCAGACAGACAAGCTACCGCCAGACAGTCCACTCTTCTCATTCCTGCTGCTTTGCCACACTTCAGCAGAAGTGAATGAGATCTCTCCAGTAAGAGAGATGTATGTATGCATGAGAGTTTCTCATTCTCCATAGGCTGTTAGCTGCCTCAGCCTCCCCTTTGAAGAAGCAAAGAGGATTCCCACTTTGGGACTTCCCAGGTGGTCCTTGTATTTGCAGCTGTAATACCTGTCACATTGTTTGAGCCATGTCTTAGATGCGCGTGTTGTGAGATGGCAGGAGTTATCACAGGCACAACATCCTCTGCCAAACTGCTGCTCGGTCTGCCATGGTTGTGCTTCACGTAATCAGAGTCACATGACTGAGGGACTGCTTTTTTTGTTTGGGGGAACTTTTGGCCACACAGTGATTTCTGCCTTAATCCTGGACTATCTTTGTCCTCTGAGCGGGGTTAATCTGCATGCTTTATTTTGGCAGCTTTGTCACCTTCCCTTTTTCATCATGGCGAGGCCATAGTGCTTGCCTGGTTTGTCATTGCTTTTCTTCTTCTAGTACATTTCTTGTGTGGCAGCCTTGGAGAAGCTGTGGAAGCATATATCCATCTGTGTCCCTCAGTTCCAAATAATACCTCCTGTATGTATGTAATCTCAATTTCATGAAGGAAAATCCTCTTTTTTAGTCTAAAACAAAGCTTCCTTGATAAGGGCCTGGAGTTTCAAGAATATTGCAGCAGAGGAACCTGTGTGGCTCAGGGTTGGAGTAAGTTACCTAAGGGGCTTCTTCCAATGGCAGCATCTACAATACCATGACTTTTTTGCATCTATACCCAAGGGACACTGTGACTTTGTTGCCCTTTAGGGGAGGAGCTGTTACTCAGCTTTCCTAGCTTCAACATGCTGGGCTCATCATGGCAAGGCTGTGGTCATCTTCTCAGCACTTCCTTTCCTTCTCATAGGTTTTGGCCCTTCTTGCTGTGCTGATGAACCTTGAGGTTGTCCTGTGGTCATTTTGATCAACAGCAAATCACCAGTTTCTTCCAGGAGCAGAGATCTGTGAAGGCTCATTTATGATGGAAAAAAAAACAAACCAAAACATAACAAAAACCCAACAAGCTTAGTTACCTGTAACTGGATTCTTTCATTTGTCTGAATGCACAGTCTCCAGAGGGGTTTCCCCACTCTCTCTTTCTGGCTCCACTTCAAAGTGCACTATGGGCCAGGGGCCAGCAGATAAAAGTATTTTAGATAGCAATCCGTGTAGCTGATTTTGGAGCCCTCTCCTGGCTTTTTTGGGACAGTGCAGCCATTAACAGCAGCACATCTTTCGGCAGGGTGCTGGGCCATGCACCATGATGTCAGATAATGCTCTTGGATGCAGTATATTCAGAAAATCGAGTTATATGAAACTTTTGTTGGCTTTCTGCTGTCTGTGTTTTACCATTCAATACATCCCTGAGATGAGATTTCTTCTTGTTTGCCCCACATCCCCGTTTGTTCTTTTATAATCTGCTTACATTAAAAGCAGCAGGTAATACTGCTACGTATTAAGCTCTTTACATTTCTATGTGAACACAGTTAAATATTTTTATCGGTGCTGATTATATCACAATTTAGAAGGAATCTTCATGAGCCCGAAAAAAGCTTTTTGCACAAATCCAAACCATGAAATTTCAGTTTAACCAGGCTAGGTAGGCAACAGCTTTCATCCATGACCATTTTGTGGTGATTTTTTTTGAGGAGTCATGAACAAACCTCTGATTTTAATAGTCACTCCTCATTGTGGCTTCTGTTGCCATGCTGTTCCATTTCTTTATGCAAATAAATGGCTTCACATCAGCATTTCCATCTGCAGTCAGTTCTGGGCACTTACTGCTCTGAGTCTCCAAAGGCTGACCAGGATTTACTTGGATGCCAGCTCTCAAAGGGAAATATTTATATACTCATCCATCCTTTTACAGATGGTTGGGCAGAAGCAGAGGAAGTTATGGGCATCCAGCTTAGGTCAGTGTAAATCCTGAATTTAGATTCTCAGAAGTCCTGTTTAGCTGTCACAGCTGTCTCAGAAGGTGGAATTAGAAAGTTTCACAGACACCTAAAGGTTTTTTGCTGGAAACATGTCTTGGCAGGGATGAATGTCTGGTGTTTGTCTAGAAAGCACAGTCAGAGCATGCCTGTCTGTCAGGTCCACGCACATAGCCATGGCCTTGGCCCTTTTTCAAGTAGGATAAGCACGTGGTGCCTGAGGGATGTATGACAGCCTCTAGTCCCCACCTCCTTCCTGGGTAAGGGCTGCACTGGGGAACCATGTCTACTCCCATTTGCTCATGCTCTGCCCAGTTAGCCTTGATTTCATTGTGTTTGTGCAAAGTGAAACAACCCCAAAGGCAACACCAGGAGCACCCCAAGTACAAAGATGGGTCATCTGTTCGGGCATTCCCACTCTGAAGGGTGGCAGACTTGACTGGAGCATGTGATTGAACCTAAACTACCTGCCTCCTTTAACCACTTAGCTATAGCATGACAGGGGATGAGCCTCCCCTTTTTCCTTGTCCTATCACAGTGTTTTGAAAGAAAGAGTCGTTGTTTGTCTGAAATAAAGCTTGTTTTCTGAAAGACAAGGCATAGTCACCTATGATAGGAACTGTATCAATGGAGGAAGGTGTCTCAAGCCAACCCTCAGTAAGGCATCTGCTTCCCAAGTGAGTTGCATCCCTCTCTCCTCCAAAATTTCTAGGGCATCCATTTCTGAGGCTGAATTCCTGTGCTACACAGGAAGCCTCTGTTCCTAACTCATTACCTTCAGTTTTGCTGTGGGCAGCTTGCTCGGCAGGTCAGGTCTGCCACTGTTATGCTCTGTGCTCATTAAGGCCACAGCTTGGATATATCTGGAGCGTTTGAGCTGAGATCAGTTCTGATTTGATGCCAGTGGCACACTCAGAGACTCTCTTTCCATATGTGGCTTATTCTTTCCACAAACAAATATGCCCCTTGAAATGAACAACTGTGGGTAAATCTTTGTAGCAGGTGGAACAGAACTGAGATAGAAGGTTTGACCTACTGCAGTAAAGTGAAGAGAGTTTGACTTTATGAAAAGTTCACAACAGGATATATTAGTGATTTCACTGAAAATGAAAGTGCTTTGGCTGACCTTTTTATTGTAGGACATCATCTGCACTTAGGAAGTGTTTCATGGGATGGTGCTGTACATTACTGATGAAATCAGGCAGGACCTTTGGGTTTGTAATAGGCAAAAATACAGACTTCAAAGCCACTGTGGTGGGTTTTGGCCTTTTTCCTTCCCCAGGCTCCTTGTGAAGTATCCTGTGGTCTTGGAACTTAATATTGCAAGCTGGAAGGGGCAGTTTTGAAGACTTCTTATTTCTAAACTGCCTATTTTTTTAAAAAGGCACAGTCCTCCCATCCACTTTCCCAGGAAGATCACATAAGAATGTGTTTTACTGTAGTTAGAACCACTTGACATGAAAGCTTACTAAGGAATACTTATACTAAAAATCACTCAGACAGTCCTCTTGTATTGCCATTTAGATCTATCATTCTGATTGATCACTATGTGGTTGGCTAATATTGAGCCTAATTTAACCCTCTATGCTCACGCATCCATCTATTCTGTCTATTGTACCTGACATTCTACAAATTACTTACTCATGCAAATGATGACCTAAGGCAACCTTTTATGATATCCGTGTTTAATTATACAAATGCTTTTTGATAAATAGGATTATACATCCTTCCATATGTTTATTCACTCCTTGATGAAAGCAAAATTTAATTTTCATGCAGATTTGTTGGAGAGTGTTTTTAATAAGTGCTGAGTTTTATGTAGTCTGAAGATCACTCTGGTTTTGGGAAGCTGACAAAATCAGTAGGCATAGTTCATAGAGACATGTGTTTTTTAATAAGGCATAATTCAAGCTGCTAAATTTTGAAATCTCGGAACCAAAGCCATTGCCTTTGTGTTCATGCAATAAAGCAAATGTTGTTCTGAAAAATAATTGAGAGATGCTGACTTAACTATATGTTTTCAGTGGGCTTTATTTATATTATGGGTTACTGAAAATGTTGCCAAATGTCTGATATGTTAATATTTTTAAGAGAGGGATGTTGCTGTAAAACTTGCTGGTTTTAAAGAGTAACTAGAGTTTGGCTTGTGAGAGTTAGTCAAGGTGAATGTAACTTACGTGTCACACAGTGCAAACCTGAATTCCTCAGGACTGCTTGCATACATGATGAAAGCATGAAGGGAAAAATTGGCAGGACTGGAGATCAGTATTTTTGTTCACATGTCTTTGAAAACACTATCACTGTTGATCACAGCTTCTCAAGGAATCCTCTTTGCATGGTATGACACAGACAGTGGTGAGAATTCAGAGTCTGGGAATCAGGTGTGAAGAAGGCACATGAACACATGCCGCCTGAGACATGAAATCTGCTTCCTTTCCCTACATGTGGAGGTGGGAAATATTCCACTCTTCAGTTAGAAAGTCACTGGGTCAACACAGGTGCTGGATGGCAGTCAAGGGACATTTTGCACAGATGTCATTGCACTGCATTTTTCTGGGTGTCAGTCCAGCTGCAGTAGTATCCCTGGTTAACTGTGGATATTTTGTGGGGTTGAGCCCTTCGCTAACAGTTTCTCTGTTTTTTGTGTGACGAAGGTGTGGTCGGTAAACTCAGCAGGACGGACACCAAGTGGCTGGTCCCGCTGCCGGACAGGCCCTGCCCCTCCTGAGGGCCTGGGAGCGCCCCTCTTTGACACAGTGACATCCACAGTGGCTGTGGTGACCATCAGCCCCCCTCTTAAGCCAAACGGGGTGGTCAGTATCTACAGGCTGTTTTCTAACGATACTAGAGGGAGTGATGTGGTGGTGAGTATTGTCAATACTGTTTCTGTACTTCCATTCGAGCTTGTGTTTTCTAGCTTTAACAATTTTTTCTTACAAGCTGCTACTGTTGGTTACAGACTGTCTTCCTCTTCTGCTCTCCTGTTGTTAACTGCTCTGCAATGCTCTCTTCTGGTTAAAGTGTTACTAGGGCTTTCACTCATCTAAACATGCTTCTCAAGGAACTAGCCTCATCATGAAACACTTCTGATGTGGTGATGTGCTGTGACAATGTGATGGGAATCAGCATTGCTCAGGGGCAGCTAACCGTCCAAATGAAACACTTCCAGACAGCTCCTGACAGTCCAAATGGTGTAGCTGGAAACTGCAGCCATTAAGAAATGATTGTGTGCTTTGGATAGCCTGTAAATTTGAAGTTCAGATGAAAAATCCTGTACATGAGCTTTCCTTAAAATCTTTCTTGTTCGTAAGAAGTATTTAATAGAAAACCTCTGAAGAATAGTGCAAGTAGCCAAGCAACTTCTTCTGTGTTTGGTGTCTCAGTCTAGGCACCATTAGGTGTCTAGAAGTGACCAGTCTCAGCTTAGGAAACTTGCAGGGGTTCATTAGTGCTATAAAACAGGGAGATGTGGGTAAAGGTCAGCACCAAAGAATGTGCCTGGAACAGTTACTACTAAATCAATCCAAAAATACTTGAATACTTTTTGTCTATAACACTATCTGTTTGGGTTTTTTTAAACAGATAAATAATTGTATGGGATTTTTTTCCCTTTATCCCATCTTGTTCAGCTTGGAAGTGCTAGGGATACATTCTCAGGTCATCAATCCAGTCTATGAACTTAAGCTGCCTACTAGTTGCACATTATGCATGTATTCCTTCCAGTGTAATTGGCCATATCTGAGTGAGCCAGTTCATCTCATTGGTGCCTGCATGGTCCTTGTGGTGGGTTGACCTTGGCTGGGCCCAGGTGCCCACCAAGCCACTCTATCACTTCCCCCCACCCGCCTCTCAGCAGGACAAGGAGGAAAAATTAAGATGGAAAAAAAAAACAAACCCCTCATGGGTCAAGATAAAGGCAGTTTAATGAAAGCAAAGCAAAGGCCACACACAGAAGCAAAGGAAAACAAAGATTTATTCTCCACCTCCCATAAGTAGGCAATGTCTGCCCCTTTTCTGGGAAGTAGAGGACTAGCTTCAGAGGACTAGCAGATGTCCCATCCCTCCACCTTTTCCCTAACTTTTATTGTTGAGCTGGTATGGAATATCCCTTTGGTCAGTTTGGGTCAGCTGTCCCAGTTGTGTCCCCTCCCAAGATCAGGAATGTTGGAAAAAACCCAACCTTGGTGCTGTGCAAGCCCTGCTCAGAAGTAGCCACACCATGGATGTGTTATCAACAACTTTCTAGCTACCAATGCAAAGCACAGCACTATGAGGACTGCTGTGGGGAAAATTAACTCCCTCTCAGACACAGTACAGTCCCCCATTTCTATCCCCTCACATCTGCCATGCTGTTGGCTCATTTCTGACACCAAGAAGTACCAAGTGCTTTCCTTTGTTTGCTTAACTCTTTCCTTCCTATTTTTTGCTGTACTCTACTACATGCTGCAAAATGGGAGCAAATGCTGTTTCTCATTGGTATTTTCTACATATTGTTATTTCTTTGGCTTAAAAAGTTATACCCACGAATTACTACAACAATGAGGTGAAATAACAGTTCCTGAAAGCAGCTGCAGAATGAAGGCGCTGTTACCTTTGCCAGAACTGCCAAGTCTCCCTTGCTGAGCATAGGAGGGTTTCCTAACAGGCTTGCCCAGCACCATGGCTATTTGAACACAGAGCCATCTCATGTGGCACTCGACTTAGAAGTACCTACCAGAGAGCACATTCTCCTGCCTGAGTAAACTGACTCACCAGTATCACTCTGTCCAATGCTGTCTCCAATATCCATGTCGAGGAAGCTTGTGAGATATGCATACTCACTAGCACTCTTATCATGGAGCTATTTTCCACATTAATTTATTTTTGCTTTAGTACCACTTATCCTAAAGTTTCTCCTTAAAGGTTTTCTGTTTCTCTGTTCCTGAGAATGACACTTAAAAGTTCTTATACAGAGGTCACAGTTCAGCTCAAGATGTTTGTGAGGTCACTGATGGCATGGTCTTTTCCTTTGAGCAGTGCTGGTTAACTTCATAATGTCAGAAAAATGAATGCAGCATTCCCAGTACACAAAAGCTGCATTCATGTCAAACTTAAAGCACCTGCAGAACCTCGTGGACATCTTCTTGTGGAGTTAATTCACTTCCATAATTCTTATTTAGTACTTGTGGTGCTTGAAGCTGTGACAAGTTCTCTCAATTTTTATAGCTGTCAGAAGGGACTGCCACCCAGCAGACAATACATGGGCTAAAACCTTTTACCACATACTCCATTGGCGTGGAGGCCTGCACCTGTTTCAACTGTTGCAGCAAAGGACCCATGGCCCAAATCACTACGCAACCGGCTCCACCCTCAGAGCAGCCACCCCCACAGATTCGCACCGTGACCTCCAGGAATGCCTCTTTCCATTGGAGTGCCCCTCAGTCACCCAATGGCATCGTCACCAGGTAGAAGCTGCCACCCAGATGACCCTGCACATCTTGGCTAGGGGTGGTGGTAGAACAATTTGAGATGGAATCGCAAGGCTGAGAGCACTGGATGGTTGTGGCTGCCATGCTCCTCCTTCCCTCTGTTGGTGGTGAAATCCCTGTGGACTGAATACCATCTAAGAGGTGCTCGTTTGCAGCAACTGATTTTCTCCTAAACAGGATATTGAGGAGGATGAAGGTAGAGAGGATGAGCTGTTGGAGTGGTGATAACTGCCTGACAACTGTGATCACACAGTCAGAATCACAGAATCATCTAGGTTGGAAAAGACCTTTAAGATCATTGTGTCCAACCATTAACCTTACTCTGCCAAGTCCACCACTAAGCCATATCCCCAGGCACCATATCTATATGGCTTTTAAACATACCCAGGAATGGTGACTCAACCACCTCCCTGGGTGGCCTGTTCCAATGCCTGACAACCATTTCAGTAAAAAAAAAAGAAAAAAAAAAAAAATTTCCTAATGTCCAGTTTAAATCTCCCCCTGTGCAGCTTCAGGCCATTCCCTCTTGTTCTATCACTAGTTAATTGTGAGAAGAGATCAGCACCCGACCTCTCTACAACCTCCTTTCAGGTAGGTGTAGAGAGTGATAAGGTCCCCCCCCTCAGGCTCTCCTCATAAGACTTGTTCTCCAGGCCCTTCACCAGCTTAGTTGCCCTTCTCTGGACTCGCTCCAGCACCTTGATGTCTTCTTGTATTGAGGTGCCCAAAACTGAATGCAGTACTTGAGGTGTGGCCTCACCAATGCCGAGTACTCAGAGACAATCACCTCCCTGGTCCTGCTTGCCACACTATTTCTAATAAAAGCCAGGAAGCTGCTGGCCTTCTTGGCCACCTGGGCACTCTGCTGGCTCACATTCAGCTGCTTGTCAATGAGTACCCCCAGGTTCCTTTCTGACAGAAAGCTTTTCAGCCACTCCTCCCCAAGCCTGTAGCATTGCCTGGGGTTGTTGTGTCTCATGTGCAGGACTCGAACTTGGCCTTGTTGAAAATGATACAATTGACCTTTGGCCATTGATCCAGTCTGTCCAAGTCCCTCTGTAGAGCCTCCCTACCCTCAAGCACTTTCACCCTACTTGGTGTCATCTGCAAACTTAGTCAGGGTGCCCTCTATCTCCTCATCAAGATCATTGATAAAGATGTTAAATAGAAGTGGTCCCAACAAAAGTGCCAGCTTCAGCCAGCCATCAGCTGGATTTAACTCCACTCACCACAACTCTTTGTGCCTGGCTGTCCAGTGTTCTACCCAGCAGAGTGTATGACCATCCCAGCCGTGAGCAGCCAGTTGGGTTTTTTTCCATGAGAATGCTGTGGGAAAGTGTCAAGGGCTTTACAGAAGTCCAAGTAAACATCCACAGCCTTTCCCTTATCCATTATGCAGGTCATCTTGTCAAAGAAGGAGATCAGGTTCATCAAGCAGGACCTACCTTTCATAAACCCATGCTGACTGGACCTGTTCTGAGCTCAGCTGGCATCAGAAAAGGCAGCTTCCTCCTCTAGTTATTTAGGCAAATCCTGATTTGCAGAAGTGAGCAGCAAGGTAACAGGCATCAACAGTTTCATTGTGAGTGTGCAATGAAATAGATGGTTTAAACCAATACATAGTTTAAACTCCACTGGCAGCTAAACACCAAGTAGCAGCTCATCCACTGCTCCCCGCCCCCTTCTGCGGGATGAGAATGGGAATAAGGAAGCAGAAAAAAGGTGAAACCCTGGGGGTTGAGATAAGGACAATGTAATAAAACAACACAAAGAGAGAAGAAAACACCAGTACTAATACTACTAATGAAATCATTACAAAACAAGTAATAGAAGCCAGAAGGGCTCTACCGGTGCCCAAGACACCAGCTTTCCCTGCTCTGGCTGCACTGAAGCCACATGCTGAAGCAAATCAAAACTAGGCACATGTACCCTGGCCCTGGCCTCCCCTTATATAGGAGCATGACTCAGTATGGTATCAAATAGCCCATTGGTGGGTTCAGTTGTTTATCCTGGCTGTGGTCCCTCCCCCCTGCTTGGGCCAGCAGCTGTTTGTGATAATCAAACCAAACAGAACCCAGGCCAGTGACTTACAATCATGATTGCTCATAGGTATTTTATAGCTGGGGCCAAAAACTCCAAGAAAAAAACTGGGATTGGGTCCATTTTCTTCAGTAGCCAGACATACTGCAATTAGGATGAAAGGTATGATTGCTGTTATGTTTTTAAGGCTCCAGATTAATCAAAATCTCAACTTTCTTCTCAGCTATGAGCTGCATGTGTATATGGCTTGTCCCCTGAATTTACAGCCAGCAGTGAAGGCTTGCAGTCCTGGCCCAACTGAAGTAAAGTATACAGGAAAGGGACAGAGTGCCAATGTGTCCAACCTGGAGCCTTACACCACTTACAATTTGCGAGTCGTGTCTTACAACTCTGTTGGCAGCAGTGCCTCAGAATGGATTGGTTTCACTACGGAAAAGGAGCGTGAGTATGAAAAAAGGGTCACTGAGCAGCAATGCCCACTTCTGATGCACGGGGCTGCATAGCACCAAATGACTTCTCCAACTCTGTGAAAGATGATGTTCCCAGAAACCTGCTCTTCCATGTCCCTGGTCACTGTGCCTCTGCTGCCTATTCATTGAAATTCAGTTCTGAGGCTTGACTGCTCCTATCTTCAAAAATATTTCTTTGCTCATCATCTGATATCACATCGTCTATCACATCCTCTATCTCGGAAACCTGGAAACCATTTATTTTACTGAAAATGAGCAAAAAAGCTGCAGAACATAAAATGTTCAAGTATTACCAGAAGGGTGATTTGTAGTAATAAATACACTGCCATAAATAATTCCTGGGAAAAGTGGAGATCTTGAAAGAGACATGGTGATTCTTTTCAGGAATAATATTACTGTCCTAATTCAGGCAACAGTTCTGCCAGGGCTCATGAGAGTTTTCCTTGGATGTCACCTGAATGATCGGATCCTTGTTGACACTGAAGTAAGAATTCATTGCTATCTATCTAACCACCACAGGCAGTACTTTAAGACCATGTGGTGGTCTGCATGAAAATTAAATATGCAGGACCTGTGCCTACAGTCAGAATAGATTTTGACATCAAAACTAAATTTGTAGTAGTCTAACATCAGCTTTTATTAAAATGATCTATACTGCTGTAGCCAGAGTCATTCCATAACAGATGAGAGGGGCATTTCACCTCAGCTTGCCAGGTCAAGGCAAAGATGATGTTCACTTTTTATCATATAGTCTCCTGTAAGGATTTCAGAATCACCTTCCTAAAAATCCCTCTGCATCACTTGGTAGTTCTGCCTCATAATTACTAAAAATGTATCTGGTACATCCTTAAGCTGAAAATTTCAGGTGGAACAGCCCCAGATTTTCTTTAATATTACCACTGAAAAAAGGTCCTATCTCTGAAGCTGTGCTATATTAAATAGCAAACTAAAAAGCTGGAATATTATAATGAACTTTTAAATCTAAAAAATTCATAAGGAACTGGCGAGACATACAGGACACAAGGGTTTGAAAGACATTTTTAACACCCACCCACCCCCCGGGTTTGCAGTCCTCTGCTTGCAGTCTTTCTTTTCTTGCCTTGCTGACGTTTTCACAGCAGGTCTCCTGAGACACTCTGAATGTCTCCTACCTTTTGCCTGGAAGGCTTGCTTTAGTGACAGTGGGCAGTTAGCAGCATAGTGCATCTGGACAAGCAGCTTTCTTATGAATATACTGGCATGTACTGGGCACATGGCTTAATGGAAAATCCACAGGAAAGAACCACCACAAACTTAAATGAAGTCTTTTTTGTAAGCAAGCTGTTGAGCCCAGCTGATGAACTGTTCCTCATGGAAGTGAGTTATGGGTTTCTTTTCTTTCTGCCTGCTATCCACTCTTGCTTTTGTGAAACCCCATGTTTTCATTTATGTGTGTGTGTTAAAAGATGATCTTGGCCAATTTCTTGAGGCTTGCAAAAGTGTCCTCTCCTTAGCAGTCCATCTCCCTCAGCCCGCCATGCTGAAGCTGAACTTGCACAATCAGCTCCCACCTTAAGCTGGGATTTAATTTACACAGTTTTAGTGTCTGTATCACATAAATAAAGGCAAAGGAAGGGAGTTCTAGGTCTTTATTTTGAAGATATATTTCTGTTTTCTTAGTATAGAGGCTGGCATGCTGTAGCAGCTTTCTCTTTTCTTCTTGTACCTTCCCTACTCATACACGTGTATATTCAGAGAGGGAGTGCATGTGACAGAGAGCTTGTATCATGCAGAGCTCCTTTCTCTGAGCTGTATAACTCAGTCACACCTCTTGTCCAGAAACGAGCTTTTTTTTTTTTTTTTTTTTTTCCTTCTTTTGCAGCACCTCGGTACATGGCTCCATTCTCCGTTGTCAGTAATCTATCTACCATCCACATAGACTGGAGTCGCACATTTGTACTGAACGGCCGCCTGAAGGAGTACGCGTTAACAGAGAGCGGGCAACGCATCTACAGTGGCTTTGACACTGAGCTGTATTTACCAAAGACATCTGACAAAAGTCAGTTTCAATTTCCTATTGCTTTCTCTCTGTGAAAGACTGTTGAACTAAATTAATATTATTGTGTGCCAAATTTAAGGAAAGCTCTCCATAGCCATCCTAAACTAAGAGCGCAAGAGTGTACTTCAGGCACATTTAAGAAGATGATGGAAACAAAAATCCTTGGAGTTAAGCTTTCTCTTAAACATTGTACCTGACTGGGTGAGACTGCTCTGGCTTATTGTGAGGGTTGAGTTTTCCTAAATCCTGGAGCTGCGTTGCAATTCAATGCTTCAGTGCTATGCTCTGGGAAATGCATGGAAACCTTCAGCTTCAGAAACAACTGGAGCCTGAAGTTTCATTTTAATCAAATTAAGTCAGTAGCAATTTGAATCAGCCATGTTTTGAAATGTAATTTCTCTTTAGAAATACGCAGTCTTTAAAACACAAGGAAAATGTTAACAGGAGGGAAAAAGAAAAAAAAAAAAGAAAAAGAAAAGAATGTTTTCTGATTTTAAGGCACTGGGGTTTTTTGTATGTCAAAAGAGTTTGTAATTTAGTTTTTACCTTCCTGATTACTGCAATTACTTCCTCTTTTTTTTTTTTTTTTTTAAACTCAAATGTTCTTAACATGTTTTTGTCAGCCATGAATGGAGTATGAGGGATTTAGGGAAAAATGAGGAATAAATTGAAAGTTGCCAGTTACATATCATTGGAAGAGGGAGGAACGGTGAAAGAGGAATGTAATTTGTAGCATCATAGTGGTAACTACCTATGATCTGCCATGGTTCATAGTTTAGAAGTTCAATACCCATGTAAAAAGGATTATGAGGCTCTGATCTGGGACTCACATGGATTATGATGGGTTATGTGTTATTCCTGCCTTTTCTCAGACTTGGCCATTTCTAGTGGTGGATCATGGTGAAAAAGCAACCACCTACAGAATTTTGATTTCTCCCGCTGATAGCATTTTCTAACCTTTTTTGCTCAGTCTTTTTGTTTCAAGTGACCTGCATCACTGATGAAGGGAGTGCCATGACACCAGTCATCAAGTACAGCGCTGGAGAAGGCATTGGTAAATATGTGAAGAAATTACCTATCACCTATTCATTTTATGTGGTTGTAGAAATTGGATGAGTAGTGCATGCCACACAGGATGGCATCTCATTGAGGGACCAGGTGATTCCATAGTGTATGAGATATGTAGGTAATGTGCCTTTTTTTGCCATGGCTAGATTTCTGTTCCTTTACATCATGACCAGCTTCAGATCCTCTCTCTAGACATGCAATTTTTTCTTTGTTTTTACATAAATAAATTGCTCCAAAATGTAATGCTTTTTCCTGATGAATAGAATCTGTTCTCTTCTAGATTTTTTTTTTCCAAATTAAAGTTATCTTGGATTCTAATCCTGTACTCCTATGTTCCTCCTCCGTTGTTCCTTCTCCTGCATTGCTTCCACCCCAGCAAGAGGCATCTGCCCGCTCCTTTCATACGACCAACAAGCCACTCTTCACAGTGTCACCCAGGATGTGTTCCCCTAACCCGTTTATGAGAATGTCATATGAGATGTTGTCAGGACCTAGATTATAACACCTGCTGTTTCCCTTCTGTCCACAAGGCCTTTGTCTTTTGTGGAAGAGAGGGAGTTTGGTCTGGTGACATCCTGGTCACTTCTTGTCTAGTGAATAGTAGATGCCTATTAGTAAAGAGTTTCAGCTTTTTTTAACTCCTTAGTTTTCTGGGTAGCAAGGCTAAGTTTGAACCATTTCAAACTGACATAATGGTTTAAATTAATTTATTTATTTATTGAGTTGCATTGTGTTCAGCTTATTAAAATAGATGGGCCTTGTCTTTGCAATTACTCTTTACACTGTGTTTCTCTTATATCCCTTTTCATGCTTTCACTCCATCCTCCTGAAGAATTTCAAGCAAGGTTGCTGTAAAGGCATTATAAAATGTTCCCAGTTGTTCTATGCCCATCACCTTCCACAGTCTGCTTCTTTGTTCTTTTGATTGCTGCTTGTACCTAAAGTCTGTTGCAAACTTGATCGGCACCACAGGCAGCTTGCAGAGGAGGCTTGCAAGTGAAGGTCATGGAAATTCCTTAGTCAAGAGTCTGGATATGCATGTAGGACTGCAAATAACCAGGAAATCCTCTCACTGAGATTTCACACTCTTGTGTTTTGTTTATGAGCAAAGCCAACCAAGTGGATGGGTTTTTTTTTCCTTACAGGTGGAGGAAGGCGGAATAAAATGTTTCATATTGTTTGCTTTTGTTTTAATTTATCACTCATAGAATCATAGAATCATAGAAATGTCTGGGTTGGAGGGCACCTCTAGAGCTCATCTAGTCCAACACCCCTGCTGAGAGCAGGGCTATCTTCAATGAGAGACTTCATTTTAGTTGTCTTCCTCCTCTCTCTTTTTAACTGCACGGGCCTGCCACTACACAGTGCTGAAGAAAATGTCCTCTGTACTGCTCTGAAATTACTGTAGTCATTTCCACTCTTCAAGGTTACTTGGAGAACCCTTTTTTTCCTCATATTCCACCTCCACTGCCTCTTTTCTCAAGAGCTGCTAATGCAGTGGTGATTTCCAGCCTAAGCATCAATGCCAGAACTTTAAGCAGGGTCTCTTGAGGGTAGTAAGCTTTTTATTATAGCCCGCTAGCATATTGAACCATTATACCTCCTTGAACATAAGTGCAAATAAGCACATGACAACAAAATTACTTAAATTTCTGCCTAATTTATTAGCAAGGAAAGGGATAGCATATTGTTAAATGCTTTCTGAAATAACATTCCCTTTCTCCCCTCATCCCTCTTGATTTTTACAGGTCTGATCTTGACAACACCTGGAGAGAAGGACAAAGCAGAATCCAAACGTGCAAAATTCTACAATGAGTTATGGTTTGCTGTGTTGATGGTAGTTCTAGGTTTGATACTCTTGGCTATTCTCCTGTCTTTAATTCTTCAAAGGAAAGTCCACAAGCAACCTTATGCACGAGACAGACCTCCTTTAGTTCCACTCCAGAAAAGAACATCACCGATGAGTGTGTACTCATCAGGAGAAACCCATCCGGTATGTTTGATAAAATGCAGTGTTCTGTATCCATCATGTTCTATTTTTATCTGCCCATATTTGCAGTTTTTCTTCCTCCTTCCATTATTTGTTGCACTCTTGGTTACCAAATGAAGGCTATTCGGTGTAGGAAAAGGGCTGTCTGGTGTACCTATGAAGGCAGTCAGGCTACGGGACCTTAGTCCAAGAAAGATCTTTACGGCACCTGGTCTGCAGGTCTTGGTCTGCAGGTCTTGAAATGCCTCTGATGCCCAAGACAAACTTTGGATCTAGAGTCACAGAAAATGCAAAACCACTAATGTCAGCTGATGTTAGCTGACATCTGCAATAGAGTTTAAAAAGCCATGGCATGCTGTGAGAAGGTAGGTGACAAAATGTGTTTTTCAGAGGAACCTTTCACATGTTCCCAACCATCTGTTGTAGATGGCTAACCAGGATCAATCTGACAGACTGTCAGGTGTCCACTAAATGTGCCTGCAAAAAGCAGGACTTAAGAAGAGGCTCTAGTTCTTTCTAGTATTCACCCACCACCCAGCTGGACTCCTCTAGGACAAGGTGCGTTCCAGGAAGGTTTTGGGGAGAGGAATGCAACCAGAGGAAAGCGAGGAATCTTTACCAAACGTCTCTATGTGCATCTATGCACATAAAGCCTCACTAGGACCTCCAGAGATGTGGGAGGAGCACTGCTGAGGAGTGATAAAGAGAATGTATCAGTTTTATTATGACGTTATAATTCTATAGCAGAGCAGTAGAGTATTGTACCCTTTGAGGAAAAGCAAGACAAAAGGACTATGGCACTTGTTACAAGATTGAGAACGGGAGCAGCAGTGTCTTCCCTTTCCATGCCTCTTCCCAGGCACAGGCCTTGAGCTGATTCTTGTCACTTCTCAGCATATTTTTCCTGTGAGCGCCATCAAGCAGGATAGTGACTCCTGCATCCTTCACGCATTCTGTTCCTTCTTGTCTCGGTGCCAAGAAGCTGCATCTGTGCCTCAGCAAAGGAGCTCTTGGAAACACTGGGATTTCCAGTGTGCCCTCTCTCCTGGCAAAGGCTAGGATCATAAGAAACTTCTTTTCTTGGTTTCATGGTTTTGATTCCTTTTCCTCTACAGTCTGTCATGTTGTGTTATTCCTCTTGACTTTAAAATGTCTTTGCTGTTGGCATGCCTGTGCAATTGCTTTCCATCTCTTTTCTTTCTCTTTTCTCTTCTCTTCTCTTCTCTTCTCTTCTCTTCTCTTCTCTTCTCTTCTCTTCTCTTCTCTTCTCTTCT